>JAPFFP010046621.1:0-10870 GCA_026153255.1 Solanum medicagineum
CTACATCCACTATCCATGGAAGTTACATAACTACATCCACTAATCCACTACTTCTCTAACTTCCCCATTACTCCACTACTTCACTAATCTTCAACTCCCACTAACTTCCCACTAACCACTAACTCTCCACTACTATTCTTGATGGCAAAATAGCTATAAATAGGGGTAGATCTGGTTGAAGATCCCTAAGCACAAATCTCTTTCTACACTTCACACCATCTTGAGTGAGGTTTGAGTGCTTAGATGACTTACGGGAAGGTGGAAAGCAAACGACGACGATTCCAACACATCACCAACAATGGATGGAGGTATATCGATCTACTACCTGCTGTGCTGTTACTTTATGTTTCCGTACATAAATACTATAGTTCATGTTTTAAAATATCTAACCAAAATTCACAACTTGAAATTCAAACTAAGTTCTAAAATCCCAAAGTTCAAGTTCAAAATTAAATCTAAGTTCTAGTTTAAAACTACTTTTTATTCTAACTTCAACAACAATTCTAACTTCAACAATAATTCAATTCAATTCCTACATTCTAACTTCAACAATAATTTATTCTAACTTCAACTACAATTCAATTTGATTCCAACATTCTAACTTCAAGAACAATAATATTTCTAACTTCATTCTAACTTCAACAACGTAACAACTCAATTCAATTCCAACATTCTAACTTCAAAAAATAATGTATTCTAACTTCAACAATAATTCTAATTTCATTCTAACTTGACTTCAATACCAACATTCTAATCAACTTAACAACAGTTCAATTCCAACTAAAAATACCTAATTTATAATCTCATTCAAAAAAGCCCAAATTCAAACTATAAAACCCTAAAATGTTTATTTACTCACTGCTTCACACAACAAATACAAATTAACTATGCTAATACCATTGTAACTTCATAACAATAGTATTCCAACACAAAAATACTTAATTCATAAACTAATTTCAAAAAAATCTAATTTAAAGTTTAGCCATAAAAATAAAAAAATAATTCCATTCACATATTCACAGTACAATACACAAAATAAGTTTTGTAATATCATAACTTCAACAAGAAAAATGAAATGGGCTAGCTAAAAACTTACAATGTTCAAACACTATAAAACAACAAAATAATGCCTACAAATACTAAAAATGGGGCAAAAACAAGAAAAAAACTAGTACCTTAGGTATGGGAGAGAAGGAACCCGCGTTTGGCGGCCGTGGTGATCGACGACGGAGTTACAGGAGGGGCCGATGGGTTTGGGGAAGGGGGGTCAAGATATTTTTGAGAGAAAATAAAGTTTGAGAGGCATTCCAGCCTTCCTATCCGAAAGAGAATCCAGTATCGTGAATATCTGAACTGGTTGTTTGCTGTTAAAAAATTCTTCTTTAGGGAACACATATGTGTTAATGTGTTAAGGGACTTTTGGTAACCCGTCAATTTGGGATCCAAATTAGAGATTTTCCTTAGGAGGTACAAATAGAAATTCCTCTTAGAGCTCGCTTACATCTTATTTGATCTTTTAAGCTCTTTCTCAGATAATGATGATATTCTTAGTGTGTGAGAAATAAGTGAGCGCCAGCCAATTTTTACATATAAGCTTAGGAGCGATGGACGAGGTCATTTTGTCCGTCGCCCTTCATTAAAAAGTTTTGATCGTTGACCAAAAAAAGCGATGGACAGAGTCAACTTGTCCATCGTAATTTTTTAAAATTTAAAAAATAAAAAAATTACGACGGACAGCATCGCTGTGTTATTGAATAAAAAAATTGGTCAAAAATTCTGTCAAAAATATGACAGACTTGTAGACACTATCCGTCACTTTTAATTATCAAATATTAAAAAATAAATTTAAATTAAAAAATGATGGACTACGTCCTTTAGTTCGTCACTTTTTGGAGAGACGTAGTCCGTCGCTTTTTGACATTTTTTAGTAGTGAGTGCTCTTCCATTGATCCTGCACAATCTCACACTTGATTATATTAAATATAACTCATAGTCATCATGCACTGGGACAAGGAATACACAATTACATCGCATATATAGTGACACAAGTAATACTATCACAATAGAGAATTTAGTACACACCAACTTCTTATTCCTGATGTGTTGTCAAAATACAACACATTTGGTGCCTGAAACAAGGGATTTTGTGAGTTCTTAAAGTGACTTTTTATGGTTTTGGTGTTTTTATGTGTTGATCTTGCAGAAAAGTTAGGTTGGCATGATTTTCAAGAAAAGTTGCAGATTTTGCTGAAGCATAGCCCATACGAGCCCACTACGAGTCGTAGCTCAAACTATGAGTCATAGGGTGTGTCGTAGAAAGAATCAAAGACCAAGATTTAGAAATCCGTCAAGTGAAAGTCACTCCTAGAAAGACATCCTACGAGTCGTAAGACACACTACGACTCGTATAGGTGGATTCGTAGCAAGAATCAGAGAACCAAAATGTTGGACCAAAAACTGAAGGCAAGACTACGAGAGCAACATACGAGTCATAGCTCAAGCAAAGAATCGTACCTATGGGTCATATCAGTTTAGTCCAAGATGACAACAACCTGATACGAGACCTCGACTACGACATGTAGGTCAACCTATGAGTCATACCTGCGAAACTTATTAGCTGTCAGCTGTCTTTTCTGTGAAAATTCTAGGGTTGTTTTGTAAATACTAGTTATAGTTTAAGTTAGGTTTTTAGAAGAGAGTTTGACCAGGAGACATTCTATAATCACTTTTTGAATCTTTTCCTAGTTTTTTAGAGTAGTTTATTGTTCTCTCTTGGAAAACCCATTTTGGGGATTGCAAATCTTGCCTTGTACTCATTGTTGATCAATCAAGCTTTTGGTTTGCAACTTGTGGTGTCTTCACTTTTCATTGTATTGGTAAAACTCTCAACTATGTCTATTATTTGCATTCTTGTGTGTTTTGCCTTGGTCATGAGTAGCTAAGCACCCACAACTTGGGGTTGTGGGAACCATGGGTAGTTGACTTGAGATGGCCTAGGCTTTTTGCATTTCCATGATTGGGGTTTTGCATGTATTATCTATTTCTCTTCATTATTATTATTGTTTAGTGGTGGGCAACACCAAACCCGCCTACTATCACGATCTCGAACAAGGTAGTGACGAATAGAAAAAAGGAAGTAGATGATAGAATTCGATTGATATGTTCTCGTCTAATCAACCGAGCCTGACCAAAGGGAGGTTGACTGGGAGAATAGGTAACAGTTAGTTGGCATGCCATGGTTTCTGACCAAGCGCCATGGTGATATTCGACCTTCACCTTCACAAGAGGGCTGGAAGAACCTAAGTTATCCTCCTGCATGCAAATTACCAACTGTAGTTACGTTATCTAGGGTAATCAAGTCGATAAATCATGGGGAACACAATTCCCAAGTTGTCCCCAAAATTGAGTGTTTCCTCACGTTATAATTAATGGTAGTTTTATTTTGTTTTTGAATCACAAAACCCTCCTTCCCATTTAGAGATTGTAGTCATAAATACTAGAAATGGTTAGTTCTAAAGTCTTGTAGTCAAGCCCTGTATTCCCTCTGGATTCGACCATAACTTCAGTTAGGTTAATTGCTGACAACGACCAATTTCTTATTGGAGCGTGAACATCATCAATTCCTTATATCAATTATTACCAAGTAAGCATGATCAATTACAGTTATGTCAATTTCTTAATCATCACATATATAATCATGATCATACAACTAGGCTTTTATTTGATTTCACTATTAGCTAGTTCTAGTATTGATTTCTAGAATCTCTTGTACTTTATTTTTGTTTTTGTTATTTGATTTTATTTACAGGGTATACTAGGTTGTATGCCCAACACAAGGAGCCAAGGCAATCCCTTAGCTCCACTCAATTTGGAGATCTATTGAAGAATGACTCAAATGAATGAGGATATTGAGGTTGAGGAGGATATGCATACGAATAAGAATATGGGAAGATAGGAGAATCCACAACAGAGGGTAACATGTCACAACTCAGGGACTTTAATGAAAATGCTTATGGGGAATCAATACCGATTGAACCCTATGGCTATGGACGTTATCGATGCTATAGTACTGCCTCCTTTACTGGAAGATACTAAGTTCACAGTATCGAGTGGATTGCTCCAAATGCTCCAAAATCACAGACTATTCACAGGGCTACCTTCGAAGGATCCCCACAGTCATATTCAAAATGTGGTGTTTGTTTACAAGAGTGTCATGGGGGCACAAAAACCTTTCTCTCGATGCTGTTGGTTAAAGAGTGTTCCACTGTCATTGACTGGCAATGCAACTGTATGGTTGTCTGAGCTTCCTCCGGGTACTATCACAAGTTGAGCTGAACTGCAGATAGTATTCCTTGAAAGATATTTCCAAGATCTAAGAAGTTAAAGCTCAAGGATCAAATCAGCAACTTTGAGAAATCGCCCGGTGATTCTATTAGCAACACATGGGAGAGGTTTACTAAATGCTTGAGGATGGTCCTTGATCACAAGATTGTTGATGATGCCTTGGTTGAGATTTTTTATCGGGCGCTTGATGAGAATAGTCAAGATTGCGCTGAAACAATCATAGGAGGCATGTTCCTAGATCAACCTTTCGCATTGGTAGCCGCAAGGATGGAGCAAGTGGTTAAAACAAATAAAGCATGGGGTTAACAAGAGATAGGTGTGATGAAACCTTCTTATGCGGTTAACACCAATAATGAGCAAGCAAAGGTAAACGAAGAGATCATGGAGCAACTTGCTCAACTTCGCACAAGTATGGGCTTGGTCTTAAAGCAAAATCAAGCAAATGTCAAGGCAGTCACTCACCAACCTCTGAAGGCTCCTACCAATGATGATCCATTTTTTGATGAGGATGCTTGTTTTGTAAGCAACCAAGCAGGGGTTTCCGGAACAACCCCATGGGTCCAATTCGGACTATTGGAGGCAAGGTTCCAGGAATCAAGGTTGGAACTTCAACCATAATGAGATGTATAGAGACAACCAGGGTGGATACTATGAGAGAGAGTGTGCCAAATGCAGAATGGGGGAGAAGAGAGGGCTACAAGAATGGTCATTATGTGCCACCACACAATCGTAATGCCAGATCAAACAACTCCAGGATTGAAGAAATGTTCGAAAAATTGTTGAAGCGAGCCGACCATCAAGATGAGACTTTAAAGGAAATGAAAACAGATATTTCAAGTATTAACCAAAAAATAGACTCTCACTCGGTGGTGATCAAGCAACTTGAATAGCAATTCGGGCAAGTTTCTTCACAATTGAACCAACGACAAAATGGCACCCTACAGAGCAACACGGTTCAAAACCCAAAGAATGAAGTGCATTGCATGGCGGTGATGACTAAGAGGGGCAAGAGCACCATAAATCCCCCTATGCCAATAATTGGGGATGAAGTTGATGAGAAGGGTCTTGGTGGTGAAGTCATGGTTGTGGGGAAAAATCTGAAGGTTGTTGGGATGCAACAAGAAGAGGTGAGGGAGCATGAGAAATTGAAATCAATTCCCAAACCTCCTCCTCCTTTCCCTCAAAGGCTTAAGAGAAAGGAAGATGAGGGTAAATTTAAACACTTCCTCTCGATGTTGAAGCAACTCTTCATCAACATTCCCATTCTAGAAGCTTTGGAGAAAATGCTCGAGTATGCCAAATATATGAAGGATTTGGTCACCAAGTTTTGAGCCAAGAGTTTTCGCAAGAACTCCAACAATGTAGTGCGATTATGACCAAATGCCTTGCTCAAAAGCGAGAGGACCTCGGTGCATTCACCATCCCATGTACCATTGGTGATGTCGAGTTTGCAAGAGCATTATGTGACTTAGGAGCGAGCATCAATCTAATGTCTCTTGTGGTATTTAAAAAGCTTGGCCTTGGTACTCCTACCCCGATAAGAATGAGATTGCTTATGGCAGATCGAACCATTAAAAAGCAGAGGGAATCCTTTTGGATGTGCTTGTTAAAGTAGATAAATTCATCTTCCCGGCAGACTTTGTGATCCTTGACTGCAAAGTTGATTTTGAGGTGCCCATCATTTTGGGAGACCATTTCTGGCCATTGGTAGAGCCCTAGTGGATATGGATTCAGGTCAATTGCGGTTTAGGATTAATGATGCGGAGGTCGTGTTCGATATTCGCCAATACATAAAACACCTAGATGAGTGCAAGAGTGAGGTATGGACCTTCAATGATAGTTGATGAAGAAAGATGACAAAGTCCAGTCACAACGTTAAACAAGGTGCTCCTTGGGAGGCAACCCAAGCATTTTTGATAATTGTTGGCTTATTTTAAGTATTTTTGGTTGTTGAGATCTTAGGTAGAAAGTGTGAGCATGTTTTTTATGATTGAAAGATATTGGTACAGTTGTAATATTTTGGGAATTGTCGTGTTTTGAGATTTGGTTTGCAGGTGCAAATTAAAGAACTGAAGATCTGAAAAATGGCACTTGGAGCAGCCTTTACGATCAGGCCTACGAGAGAGAATCAGTGAGTATCAGAAGTTGGCACATACACTATGAGCCAATCTTACGATTCGTAGAGCCGTCTAGAGTCGTTAAGAGGGGTTTGTAGCGCCTAGGTATAATTCCTAAATTTTTATGTGTTGGGTATGCTACGAAACCGGGACTTATAAGTCATAAGACAGCCTACGACTCGTAGTCGGGGTCTCGTAGCCCCGATCTGCAGTTTTAACAAGCTGACCCGATTTTCATTTAAAAGGGGGTCAAAATAAAATTTGACCCCCAAATTCATTTTACAATACCCTAAGGCGACGGAAAACCCCATTCCGTCACCCACGTCATTTTTTAATCAAAATTCTGTACCTACATCATTTTTCGACGAATAGTCCAGCGAAGGCACGATTTCTAGGGTTTTCAGTGTGGTTTTTGATTTCTTTCGCTTTGGTTTACTTATCCAATCAATCGGTAAGCTCCTTGGTTAAGTTTTGCAATCTTTTGTGGTGAGTTTGTCCCCCATATGAGTGTGTGCTTTGTTTGATCATGTTAAATCATGACATATAATGATTATTGAACTAGACTTATAATCTAGGGTTTTCTAGGCTTTGAAGAGTTGAGTTGTGAACCGAATCGTGTTGAAATTCTTGAATGGGTGATGATGAATGTGAAATTTATGATTCATGGGATGTATTGTGTGATTCTTGCCTACTTATGGTCTAAATTGGTATTTAAGAAGTGGGAGCGTGTTTTACACATCTTAACCTACGTCACTTGATTGATATAGTTTGAATGGAAATTGCATTCCTATGGTATGTTTATAGATGTCAAGAATGAGTTTTGAATGTATATTTCTTTTAGTGTGCTTGACGTTATGTGAACTGCTCCTGTTTCTTAGGGAATATGGTTGTTCTGAATTTCTGATGTTATTGAAGAGATTGCTTATGTGCCAAGTATTTGCTATTGTTATTGTGTGCCAAGGATGTTGAACTTAGTGTTTGATTTGTGCTTGTTGTGGAAAAATGTTAGGCACCACTGACGCCTTCTGTTTCCTGCTACGAGGCACTTCTACAACTCGTAGGTTCCTCTACGAGTCATAAAAGTTCCTCATAGCAAGCTTCAGTCATCTGTGGTTCCTTCAAGTTTCTCATACGAGACTCACATACGACTTGTAGTGCCTGCTACGACTCATAGTGAAGGTTTCGTAAGATTACCTGATTTCTGAAAAATGTTTCTGAACATAGTTACAAGCCGAGACTATGACTTGTAGATCACCCTACGAGTCATAACTGTGTCTCATATCTGAGATCAAAAAGCATTTCTGAAGGCACACTGGTTCTACCTGGGTAGTATATGACTCGTAGATCACCCTACGAGTTGTAACTTCACTCGTATCTGCAAACTTATAGTTGCATTAGTGAATATTTACTTTTGATTTATTTTTGTTTCTTATTCTTTGTTATGTGTTTTAACGGATCAAACATCTTGAACTTAAATGTTGCTTTGTGGTTTATTTGTAGATAAAATGCCCCTAAAGATAAATGTGCAATTTGAACTCACCAACGGAGGTTGATGGATGAATCCTCCGAAACCGAACATTTAGAGGGCTCTGTGGAAGTCCACAAAGTCAGGGTAGACCTGCAAGCCAGTAGACCCCAGACCTGGGCACTTGCAACACAGACACCCATGGAAGTTAGCAGTTCCTCCCAGGCTAAAGTAGAGGAACAATAGGGTAACGGGGACGGGTCAGATAGCAGCTTGCCATAGATGACTTCCTCACATTTTGGCTCCGAGTCAGAGTCCAAGAGCACCTCCCAAACCAAGCAGGAGGAAGTCCAGTCCCAACCCCCAGCTGACCGCAGATGGCACGTCCTCGGGATAAAAGAAATATACGACCAGGGGTTGGAGCCTAAAGGGAAAGACAAGCCTATCCGCTAATTTCATGAAGAGTCTCAGTTGAATGCCTCATGCTTATATAGAGTACCCGGTGGGTTGGATGAGCACGGACTACGGTGGACCACACAACAGCTAGGCTAATATGCCCCTAACGTAGTCTGTGAGTTCTATGCGGCGTAATCTTGCTACACCCCGTTGGGGGTTACCGAAAAACAAATGGCCAATTGAGGAGCCGAGGCTACGGGTAATGACATTCCGGAGGAGGAAAGTTGATATCTCGAAGGAGACGATCCGACGAGTGCAGTTTGGGCCTACCTATAGAGTGCTTCAGTCTACCGCAGAGTAAGATAGCCTTATTGATAAAATGAGAAGAGCGGTGACTGGGAAGGTCATCGGAGCCAGGACAGAGTTGCTATAGTGGATAGCCAGTCAAATCTGCGAGGAGGATGTCGAGTCGATGTAGGTCACAGACCACGCAGATCCTATAGTTAAAGCACACCTCTCATTCCGGGCCAAGTTTTGGTGGTCCATTATCCGTTAGCGTATTAGACCAACCTTCAAGGATAATGTGATCACCCTTGAGAGAGGCATACTATTGACCAGCATTCTAGCTGGCTATGCTATAGATTGGGCCCCGATCATGTCGGAGCAGATTCACAAGGCTGCAGCTCGGACGAGCACCTCACTGCCCTTTCTAATTCTGATCCATCGACTATGCAGTGCAGCAGGTGCTCTTATAGATCCTCACCGGGACCCTCATGTAGAGGCCACACACACTATAGATCCTAGCCTGATAAAGGCTGATGAGAATCCGGTGACCTTACCACGAACAACTCCTCCAGCTTTCCCAGAGCCATTCCTGGCAGAGCATCAAATCCCAGGTTCGCCTCCAGCTACTACCAACATTACTCCGGCTACTGCAGAGCCTACACCAGCGGTTGAGATTGAGTCTACACCATCCTCCAGCACTCCAGCACCAGCAACATCTACTTTACAGGTTGGCCCTCTTTTCTCTGCTATTGCATTTCAAGCTTTATTACACAGGGTGCTTGTAGTAAAGAGCAGGCTACGTGAGTCGTCAGCATGGGTTAGGCCATTGATTGATCAGAGTGTTCGGTACTCTGAGGAGAGGATGAAGACATTCACCTAAGACTTAGTTGATAAGAGAGTCCAAGCGGTGGATGCCCGAATTGATGCATTTGAGACTAGAGTCCGCAAGAGGCTTGAGGGAGCTAGGCCTGTCAATGCGAGCGCGGTTACTAAGGAGTTGTCCAAATTCAAGGTCGACTTATTACAGATGTTGGTATCCTCTGTTCCATCCCCAGAGGTAGCACCGATATGTGATGAGGCATTTGATTGGCTCACCGACCGCCCAAACGCCCGTGGAAAGAGGCTCCTTGAGCATAGTGATGACCCAAAGCCGACCCCGAAGAAGTAGAGATAGGAGGAGGAGCCTATACCCGAGGAGGTGGTGCAGGAGTCACTGTTGTTGGCAGCTATTCAAAGAGATCGAGCACACCCCACCCCACAGGGAGAAGGTAGTTCTCAGTTGCTACAAAGAAGACGATGCCCCAAGACCCTACAGACCAGCCAGAGACCGGTGCTTGATGCACCATGATGTTTGGCTTCTTTTGACCCCAGTTCTTATTTTGTCATGTTAGATACTTTTGGTCTCTTTTTAGATAATCTATTTATTATGTTGTTTTTTGATTGTGTTTAAATATTCTTATGTTGGATGTTGTTTTTACTTATATTGTGAATATTAGTTTTTGGTTTTTAATGAATGTATATAGATTTCTATGTTATCGTATTTGTTTTTCGTTCTTGTGTTTTTACTTTGAGGAAAAAGTGCCATATTTTGGTGGGCTGGTGGTAGTTATGGATTAAGGTGAAGTCTGAGTAGCCTCAAGTCCATAACTTCCCATGCTTTGGTCCTAAGGTTTTCTTGTCGTGCTTCTTTTTTCTTGTGGATGTTTACTTTTCTGTTGAACCGACATGTTTAGGTAGTGTAGATAATGGGTAAATTCATAATAGTATTATCTATTGGCATATACATAATTTTTAGAAATATTCTTTAAACTTCTGATAAAAAATTGGGTACCCTCAAAATTTTTGAGGTTGTGATTATTGATGCATTCATACATTTTTGAGTATATGGAAATGTTTGTTCTGATATTGTGAAGATAAGCTGAGACTGAAAGCATGACCTGTGAATCTATACTTTATTGTGGATGCAAATGTCATGTGTATTGTAAGCTTATTTTGCTGCATTCATGCATCCTGTATGGACTCAGAACTTGCCTTGTTACTCTAAGTTAGGTTTGGGTGATGTGGTGGATATGGAAAGGATCTTAAACCCTTGTTCTTTGAGTGAAACCACTTTTAGCCTAAATGACCTACGAAATAAGTGAGTGGATCCTTTGTTCCAAATTTTTGAGCTTCTCATGCACTCATTCTTTCTTGACACTCTGCTGACTTAACCTTATTTGATGAAATACCTTGATATTGGCCCTGGTCTATCCTTGAACATGTG
>JAPFFP010046622.1:0-10870 GCA_026153255.1 Solanum medicagineum
GATAGCCTATATTCATCATGAAGTCACTTGACTTGTAAAACATGTACATATCTTGAGAATTCTTAACTTGGCATTTCGTCAAATACTTGGTGGGCGCATATGAGGACATGTTTAAATCATGCAAAATGCAAGAGTATGGATCATAAAATAGTGAAATCAATATGTAAATCAGCCCACCAACATCATGGTAAAACCCCATCATAGGTAACTTGTAAATTATATCGAAACATCACAATAGTTCATAGATTTCATAGCTTGAATTATGTATAGTCTCAATAGACAAAGATCACTTCATAGTGTAAGCTCAAAATAGATATTTATGCATAAACAATATTTGACAAAATCCCCAACATATTTCATGCTCATATTTCATAATAATAGATACCCATAAGAAATACATCTTGAAATCATGCAATTTTCATAAAAAGGACAATTGGGTTTCATGGGTGAATGGAACCTATGAATGAAACTCACTTACACATGAATCCTAATAGCACCAAGGGATAACATAAGAAATAGCAACTCCCGTACCTATCAATTGTCCCTACTCAAACGTCGATCACAACATGACCTTACCTAGGGTCAACAAAGTCATAAGAGCAACAATAGAAGAGAACCTACTCACAATCCCACGTAATAAGCCCACTAAACCCAAGAGGTTTCTAATACCCGGAAGTCAAGGTCTAGGCTAACAACTAATCACCTTTATCTTATTAAAGTCCACCTCAATACCATCACCGGGCACCACGCAACCTAGGAAGACAACCTCTTACCACCAAAATTCTTATCTCTCCTACTAGCACCCAACCTTCTTCCTTGAACTCGTAATACTACCCTCAAATGATTCACATGCACTACTTCATTAGGGAACGAACCACATTATCATCACCAAAACCACCATAAACCTATTAGGGTAAGGACTAACGATCTTATTCATGAGACATAGGCATAACCAGTGTACTAGAAAAACCAGGGACATTACCCCAGAATTCAAAATATCGGAAGGACATTCAAAGCCTCATCAACCACCAACAATAATTCTATAGACAAAACAACTTAGGTTCAACACCTCCGTTTCTCACAGGATGACAAATGCAACCCCTTAGAGACCAATTGTACCTTAAGTCAAGAATGGACCTACCTCACTTGCTACCACTTGACAACCTCCCAGTCAAAGATGGGTTCATTAGAGAGTCAGATTCTAACTCTAAGGGTCCCACCATCCATGAAGACACAACATGCATGGAACTATTCTACCCCAAATACAATATCAAAATCCACCACATTAAATCCAACAAGCAACAAAGCAAGACCCAATGCAGTACAAACCCGAATAAACACCTATGAACTTTCTAGCACCAATATACCTAACCAAGAGAATAGACACCAAAGATCCACCCAACCACTTGGGCACAGAAGAAGCCCCACCATCCACTAAAAAAATAGAGAAGAAATAGTGAAACTAGGATCTATCAAAATCTAAACCTTTTACTTACCTTGCTTCACCTTCCTCCTTGAAGCGGCTTGATCAACTAAAAGAGCAAAGAACATTAATTAGAGGGGAAGTCCTGCACGATAGAGACCATGAAGAAGGGAAATATTTCCTAAAATGTCTCATAGCCTCATACTTATAGTTGTGGTGCACAACACTACCATGAATAAGCCTCTAACCGGCGCGATCTGTTGGACTCCAAGGATCTATCAGCGAAGATAATATCTTTGTCACAACCCAAAATAGAGCCTAGACGTGATCGGCAAACGGGAAACCTGAACAAACCCCAAACAAGACTCATAGCATATCATTACACATCCTTGGTCGCGGAAGCAATTAAATGATATTTGAAGAATGGAAATAAGGTCAAGGGGGGCTAAGGGAGAACTTGTAGTAGCATGGAGTCAAGAGATAAATAAATCAACTCATAGAATAAATACATAGATTTGTCCAATAACACCTCTACTACATACATAATGGTGGGGGCCAAGACATACAACCGAGCTCACCCTCATAGTCATAAGTATCTGATAAAGTAAAGAGCATCTTAATACATAGTGTGAGAGAATAGTCCTTGTCCCCGGAATGGAGGACTCCCCAAAGGCTAACTTGAACAATCCACCTAGCCACAAAAATAATCACTATGAGCTCTGATCCCTCATAGTGATATCATGTAGGCAAGAGTATGTATTAATGCGTTTGAATGTACTAAGTATGTGGGATGCAATGCAACAAAAGAAAAGCATTGTAATCCAAAATGCATAAAGATAGGCAATAGGCATAATATAGTAATATAACATGTATGACCAATGCATAAGTAAAACATGCTTGAGTAATCCATGCTCATATAGAGTATCATATGTGTAGAAGATACAAAGCTACATTTCCAAAGTACGAACCCCTTGGTAGGTTAGTAATGTTGCCACCCCATCACTTAAGTGGATGAGTACTAACCCTTATCTAGGTTTATGATCATGCCAACCCATCACCCTGGTGGATGAATACTAACCCTCATCTAGGTTGATGAGTACTAACCCCCATCTAGGTTATTGATGTTGCCACCCCATCACTTAGGTGGATGAGTACTAACCCTCATCTAGCTTATCGGGGGCCAGAACCCCCCCTCCCCACCCCCGGGTTGGGTATGGTCTATGCAACACTTTATATAGGATTCAACACAGGCTCTAATGCAAAACTTCATTTAGGGATAATCATATACATAAGCTCATCTCATCATCATAACATCATTCATATCATATCTCATGCTTTGGACCTTCAATTCCTCAAGAAACCCTAGCCGTATATTTTATCAAACACCTTGGGGGTTTGTAATGTGGGTAAAAGATCATGAAATTTAGAGATGAAATCATGCAAGAAAATGTGTAGTAAAACCATAAATCCACACCTTACAACACTCCCAAGAAATTCATATCAAAGCCCCTCATCAAATCCAACATTAGATCCAAGATTTAAAACTGAGAACATGCTAAAACAACCATACTTTCATGAACTAAAATCACTTTGCAGTAAATTTCTCAACATACAAGATCCACGTGTAAAATAAACTTTAAGTCATGCAATATTAGTAAAAATGACACTTAGGCACCATGGGTGGAAGGACCCAATGATTCAACACCACATACCTTGACTTTGGAGAACCCTTGAAGAAGATTGGAGATGGAGACTTGAAGCTTGAGTGAGATCCTTGAAGAAATCCTTAAGATTGGTATTGAGCTTGGGATTTGAATTTAGGGTGAAATATGAGTCTAAGTGTTTGAGTGAATATTTGGGAATGTTTATGATGATATGAGGGTGAAATAAGGATAAGTATATGTATTTTCAAGTGTGGGAACCCCTTAGGCCCAAGAGTTACAAGTCTTCAACCAAAAAGCTATAAAAATAGGCAAAAAGACATAGGGCGTGTCGTGGAGGTAAGGTGGAATTGCCACTGGAAGTTGGATTTTTTGCACAAACAAATTCCACAAAAATAGGCATAAATCCTTCATCCGAACTCGGAATGAGGTGAAATAAAGTTTGTGGAAAGCTAATTCAAAGGGATTTAAGTTGGTAGGTCATGGGCCACCTAGTTCATTATATGCTTAGAGATATATCACTTCAAAGTTGACCCCCCTAAATAGCGTTCTTTGTGATTTTCGGATTTTGATATGATTGTTCTAAAATATGGGTTAGACCCATCTCCCACTCAATTTAACCAACTAAATAAGAATATGAAGTAGGATTTTCAAAATAACAAATGCATATTTATGGAAATTACAATTCTGGGTACATCTGAGTCACATTCTCGGGCACTTTTTTTAGGTGGTCGTTATAAGAACATTCGTATTTTACATGATCTAAGGCCAAGCAAATCACTACAAACTCATCATTTCTTACTTGGACTACTAAAAAGACTCGTTCAAGAATGGACTCTTGGTTAATCAACACAACCACTTCATCTGATCTTTCCCTGCTATATCTGTCGCGGCCAATTCTGCTACCTCAATAGGAATTGAATCACAATCGGAAGTCATTGCTCATTTAGAGCAAAGACTTGCTGAATTAAGTTTCATAGTGACACAATACCAAGTTTCTTTTTAGAACCTACACCCTGATGTGTGCCAAAAAAGTCCTGTGTTACCTTCATTTTCGACCTCAAATGAGCTTGGCAAAGGATTTCTTTTTACCACTTCTCAACAAAATCAAAATGTTTCATTCACTCATCCAACCAAGGAGGCTCCCCTTCTAGACACTTTTGCTCGTCAAAAAGCTTCAATTGTGACATATCATGCTCCACCAGTGTATACTAATGTTATTGCTCCACCTGCTACAAAAATATTAGAAATTTAACATCAAGATGCTGGTCACTATGTTGAAACTGAAAATGATGCAAAAGTTATTGATATTGAAATGATGAAAATGAAGATGCAAATATTAGAAGATGCTATGAGAAATCTTCATGGGCTCAATGGCAAACAAAGTGTGAATATGAAGAATTGTGCATATTTCCTAATGTTGAGTTGCATCCTAGTTACAAGATTCCAAAATTTGAAAAGTGTGAGGGATCAAGAAGTTCTTTCTTCCATTTGAAACTCTATTGTGAAAAGTTGATTGGGCGTTGGAAATAATAAATGAATTAGAATCAAATTTTTAAATCAAAGTTTGACTGGAAGAGCTTTGGATTGCTACTCCAAGCAGGATGTACTAGATGGCGTACTTGGGATGACTTGGCGAATGCTATTGTGGATCACTACAAGTTTCATGTTGAGATCGCTCCTAATAGAATCTCCATTACAAAGATAAGACAAAAGTCAACAAAATGCTTCCTAGGGTATGCCATATGTTGGAGAGAAGAGGGCATCTAGGGTGTATCCACTCATGGAAAAAATAGAGAAGATCACCTATTTCATTCAAGCTCAAGATTCAGAATACTATGAACGAATGGTGACAATGGATGGAAAGACATTTGCTAAAGTTACCAAAGTTGGAGAAATGATTGAGGATGGTCTTAACACAGGGAGAATTAAAAGTTTGATATCATCTCAATTCAATAACACAGGTTTTCAAACTAGTTCATTTGGAAATGGAAAGCGAATGGAGAAAGAAGTTATGGCAGTAATGGCTTGAGGATCTACCTCATATAATTGTGTGTTTCCTCCAGGCTATCCCACTGCATAGTACCCCATCTACAACACATAACAAACATATCGTTCTCTACGAATGATACAAAATAATTCACCTCATTTAAATTTTGAGAGAAAATCTCATCGAGTCTTCACTCCATTGGTGAAACCAGTGACTGCTCTTTTCAAGAGGTTGAAGGCAGCAGGAATACTCCACCCAATAAAAGCTAAGATTGTGAATACTTCAGCTTATTGGTATGACCTGAATAAGCATTGCACTTATCACTCAGGAGTTGCTGCACATAATACTAAAAAATGTATCGCCCTTAAGCACAAAATTCAAGATCTGATTGATAATTAAATAGTTAAACTTGCAAGAGCTCTGAATGTGAACAATAATCCACTTCCTGAGCACAAGAAGTAGTTAGTGGAGAAACTAATTACAAAGAAGAAATGATATTTTCTAGAGGTCATGTTTTTGGCATATTTCAATCCCGCATTTAAAGTTTGGTGTTTCTTTCCCTATAATCACATTTTATTGCTTTTTATCCTTTGTAATAGCGTGGCATGGTTGGATTTATTTGGTAATGTGAACTACGTTTGACCTGATTTCCCTAGTGGAATACTTAGGCGGCCTTCATCTGCTTTAGTCACGTTATCTAAAAAATCTCAATTAGCTTTTGTGGTTGGAACTATGTTTGACCTAATTCCTATTTTAGCAGGATATGTAGGCACCACACCGGCTCGATCATATTCCCTGTAAGATTTACATTCCTCTTTACAATGAAAACTGGGCAAAATTTTGAGAGGTTCTCAAAATTCCATAAAAGAAGACTTTCTCCAACATGTCAGAATTACAATGGCATTAAAATTGCAACTAGGGCAGGTTTTTTGAGGTTCTCTCTAAAATCAATTAGAAACTACATGAAAGCTAAGACTTCTTCTGTATTAAGACAAATATAGCATGCAAATTAGATGATGGATGAACATCAAGAGGGCGAGACAAAACCAACATGGATCCATTTCTCAAAACTAAGTATTTTTCTTTATATGCAGGAACTATAAAGTCGCAAGGCATTGTTGGACCCACAGTGGACTCGTCATAAATCAAATGACTTCAACCTTTACTCATTATTCTATTCAATTCCCAAATCTTTTCTTATTACTTTATTTTGATTTATGACATGTTTTCTTATGGTTACAGATAAGATAACTTGATAGAATGGCCAAGATTACAAGATTTCATCGAGACCAAAACAAGCGGGACAATTTCATCTTTCAACTTATTGTCTTTTCAAATTGGAGCGTCACTGCCTTTAGTGTGACAAGTTAATCTATTTTGGAGAGTCACTCACCTTCAATGTGACAAATTGGAGCATCACTGCCTTTGGTGTAACAAGTTAAACTATTTTGGAGAGTCACTCACCTTCAACGTGACAAACTAGAGCATCACTGCCTTCAATGTGACAAGTTAATCTATTTTGGAAAGTCACTTGCCTTCAATGTGACAAATTAGAGCATCACTGCCTTTAGTATGACAAGTTAATCTATTTTGAAGTGTCACTAGCCTTCAACGTGACAAATTAGAGCATCATTGTATTCAGTGTAACAAGTTTTGAAGAGTCACTAGCCTTTAATGTGACAAATTGGAGTGTCATTACCTTCAATGTGACAAGTTTTTGAGAGTCACTCAACTTCAACGTAACAAATTGGAGTGTCGTTGCCTTTAGTGTGACATATTAATCTATTTTGCAGAGTCACTCACCTTTAACGTGACAAATTGAACCGTCACTTCCTTCAGAGTTACCAGTTAATCTATTTTGGAGTCACTCGCCTTCAACATGACAACTTTGAGCATCAGTCCTTCAATGTTGCAAATTAATCTATTTTGGAGAGTCACTCCTTCAACGTGACAAATTGGAGCGTCACTGCCTTCAGTGTGACAAGTTAAACTATTTTGAAGAGTCACTAGCCTTCAATGTAACAAATTGGAGTGTCACTGCCTTTAGTGTCACAAGTTAATCTATTATGGAGAGTCATTCACCTTCGACGTGACAAGTTAAATTATTATTGGAGCGTCACTGCCTTTATTGTGTCACGTTACATTGTTGGAGAATCACATCCTTTAGTGTGACACATTACATTGTTGGAGCGTCGCCGCCTTTAGTATGACAGATTACATTATTGGAGCGCCACTGCCTTCAGTGTTACACATTTATTATTGGATCATTATCTCCTTTAGAATAACATGCAACTTATTATTGGACTGTCACCTCCTTCAACATGACACGTTAAACTTATTATTGGATTATCACCTCCTTCAGTGTGACGCATTAAACTTATTATTGGATTGTCACCTCCTTCAATGTGACACGTTAATCTATTATTACATCTTCATCTCCTTCAGTATGACACGTTAAACTAGGTTTGCACAAATTATATTTTGCATTTCATTTAAGTGTGACAAGTTAATCTATTATTGGATCGTCATCTCCTTCAATATGACATGTTAAACCAGGTTTGCATAAATTATATTTTTCATTTCATTTACTACTAATAAGTTTTATCTTAGACTTTGTCGAGAGCATCCAAGAGGATGAATTCTCAAACAAACCACAGGTATGGATGTCATCAATTAGGATGCAACACAACGTGGAACTTTTTCTTAGCTGCAAACTGAGACATAGTCTAGAGAGGAATTTCAAACTCTTTAGACACAAGCTGACGAATGACTTCCACCACAATCCAACCATACCCCTATCAAAAGGCATGTGGGTAATTCTTTGAATTCATCAGTTTCAGTTTCGCATCTGGATGATTTCAACTCTCACCAAAAGCAATCTTTCAAGTCTGAGTTACAATATACCAAAAGCTTTGAAAATTATGTTCATATAAGTTCTTACTTATGGATATGAAATGCACCACATTCATGACTAAGAGGTTGCAAGCTTCTTTTTCATACTAAATTGACTTGTCACTCTTCCTCAGC
This sequence comes from Solanum medicagineum, assembly GCA_026153255.1. Lineage (NCBI taxonomy): Eukaryota > Viridiplantae > Streptophyta > Magnoliopsida > Solanales > Solanaceae > Solanum > Solanum medicagineum. The sequence continues at coordinate 8,102 of JAPFFP010046622.1, forward strand.
CAAAGGTTATCTTAGCATAACAAGATTTCCTTTTTAGTCGATTGAGTCGAACTATATGCAATCTGATTTCTATGTCTGGGATATATAGGCGAGCTCTATCTTGAAAACTTGATTGTATTCCAACCTCTTCTTATTCTATTCCTGAGCTTTTCGGTTTCTCCATAATTCGACTCCAAAATAGCTTGTGGATTTTTTCAAAGTCATGCATATAAATCAAGCGTCTCAAACTACAAGTGGACTTAATTCTCATATAACCTAAGATATATAGGAAACCCGACACTGGGGTCCGGCCATAATTTTCTAAAGTCCGTACTTCTCTTTCAAAAGATGAAAGTGTGGTCGGTCAAAATTGGATTGCTCAACTTCCTTTGCCTTGGGTTTCTTTCATCGACCCAAGCCAAATGAGCGGCAGCTATTGACACCCAATTTTGACCCTCCTAATTATAAATTAGTTATCGAGCTTCTTCAATTTTTAGCAAGTTGAAATAATTATTTTTTAAAAAAATGAAAATAGAAAAAATATTTTAAGTTATTTCATATACTTTGTACATATGTAATTACGTACTTTTTCATAATAATTCAAAAAAAAAGATTATATTCTTGTTTACTTTTATAAATTATTTTTGAAATTTACTAGATAATAATTGAGTTAATTATTTCGCTTAGTTAATTTTAAAGAAGCTTGTTACTTGATCTAATTTAATTCGTCATATATTTAAATTCAACCTCGATTTTTTCCAACCCCACATGTTCCACCCTTTTCCTTTTCCTTTTTCGTTTTTACTCTTTTGACTTTCTTTTCATTACATGCGGGCCCATGTGTCTCTTTTTCTCACCTTCAGCAATTCCTCACCAACTCTCCCTCTCTTTCTTCAATAACAACACGACCCAACAACCAAAAAAAGAAAATCCAGCAAAAGTTGGCAGCAAACAACAACATTCAAATCCACATCACCCGACAACCCTCTAACAAATTTTGACTCTTCTCAACCAATCTCGCAAAATCAACAGCTGAAATCCTCGAATCCTTGGAAGATTTGATTTGCGAATTCTAAATTTGAATTCAATCTCGCCCAAATTCCTAATTTTAACCTTGATTTTCTCCCCCATTTCGAACCCTAATCTCCCTTATAAATTTAACGTTCTTTCTAATGTTTAGGGGGCAGTTTCTGATAAAGAGAATAGACAAAACTTCTAGGAGGAGTTATCCCTCATCTAAAAAAGAATACCTTAAGATTTTCATTTCCAATAAGCCAATTTTCAAGAAAAGTTAAGTCACTTTGAAGGCCCCTGGGGCAAAAAATTTTTTAGTTCGAAGTTATGAAACCCATAAGCGAAAAAAACTCTCTCTTTCACTAAACCCTAGATCTTGAAAACCTAGCTTACACATCTTGGCGACCATGGCTAATCTGGCTAGTGGTGTCATGACCCAAGACTAGGGACTAGACGTGACCGGCGAATGGGGAACCCGAAGGAACCCCAAACAACCCTCATAACATATCATTACACATCCTTGGTCGCAGAACAATTAAATGACATTTGAAGAATGGAATTAAGTGAAAAGGGGAATAATGGAGAACTTGGCATAACCTTGAGTCAAGAGATAATAGAATCAACTCATGGCATAAATACATAGCTTTGTCCAACAACACCTCTACTACATAGATAATGGCAAGGACCAAGATACATAACCGAGCTAACCCTCATAGTCATAAGTAAATGATAAAGTAAAGAGAATCTTAATACACAGTGTGAGAGAACAGTCCTTGTAACCTGAATGGAGGACTCACCAAAGGCTAACTAGAACAATCCATCTAGCCACAGGAAGACTCAATAGGAGCTCCGATCCCTACATAGTGATATCATGTAGGCAAGAGTATGCATTAGTACATTTGAATGTACTAATTATGTGGGATGCAATGCAACAATAGATAGACATTATAATCCAAAAAGCGTAACGATAGGTAATATGCATAATATAGCAATATGACATGTATGATCAATGCATAAGTAAAACATGCTTAAGAAAATCATGTTAAAATGAGATATCATATGTAAAGAAGAGACCAAACTAGCTTTCCAACCTTGTTGGTTGATGATGGTCACACCCCAATCATCCTAGGTGGTGAGGTATAAACCCCTCACATGGTTGATGTTAGTCACACCCCAATCATCCTAGGTGGTGAAGTATAAACCCCTCACATGGTTGATGTGTACAAACCCCCAACTCGGTTGATGATGGTCACACCCCAATAATCCTCTGTGGTGAAGTACTAACCCCTCACATGGTTGATGTTGGTCACACCCCAATCATCCTAGGTGGCGAGGTATAAACCTCTCACATGGTTACTGGGCTCTTATCCCCCCAGATTGGGGATGTTCTAGTGCAACACTTTATATAGAATTCATCATAAGCTCTAATGCAATACCTCATGTAGGAATAATCATGTACATAAGCTCATTTCATTGTCATAACATCATTCATATCATATCTCATGCTTTGGACCATCAATTTCTCAAGAAAACATAACCAGACATTTTATCAAGTATCTTGGGGGTGTGTAATGGGGGTAAAAGAACATGCAATTTACAGAGAAATCATGTCGGAAAATCAGTGGTAAAACCTTCAATCAACACCTTGCAACAACCTGAAGATATTCACATCAAAACACCTCATCAATTACAATATTGGATCCAAGATTTGAAGCTCAAAACATGCTAAAACAACTATACTTTCATGAACTAAAATCACTGTGCAGTAAATTTCTC
>JAPFFP010046623.1:0-10870 GCA_026153255.1 Solanum medicagineum
CATTATTCATGGTGCTTGCATTCATGACATTGGATTTCTATGGTAATGATGAAGTGGGTTAAGCCCAATTATGTATTATGATATGATTTAAGCTATTAGTTATGTCAAAAATGTGATCACATACATGTCTATGATTATTGGTCTTCGAGCATTTTGGGTGCTTGCACCATCTTGTATATGAATTGGTTATTCCTATGCATGAGTATTATGACTATGAATTATGATTTTAGCATTTGAGCCTAAGTATGAATTATTATGAAGAAGTGTGTGGTTTTTAAGACTAAGAATGCATTGAAAGGATTTGAAAAATGACTATTGCCTCTTTTGAAAGAATATATGTTTGTATATATATATATATATATATATACATGCATACATATATGTATTCTTGTGGGATGATGACTTGCACCGATGGATTGGGGGCATTAAAGCTATCCCTAAGGGCTCTTCCCTTTCCTTGAACTATGTCCCAGCATAGGAGTGGTAGTCATCATCGTAATGAATAAGTCGTAAGGGATGACTATTCATTTATAATATGATAATATTATATGGAAATCCTTTTGAAATGACTGGGTTATAAGAAAGATGGCCATACAAACAAAATGACTAGGTCGTAAGGTGTGGTGTAGATTACCTTTGGCAAGTAATCTTCTCTCACCCGATAGGAGGTCAACATCGGGCAAATTCATGTAATAGCTCGTATGAATTTGAGATGTCGGTTATGATCACATCCCCATTACATATGAGCATTATTTGCATTTCATGCATCATGAATTTCATAACATCTTATTATACTGCATTCCTTGCTATATATATCCCTTTCTATATTATGTGCCCTTGTCATCTAACATCGTATGCAGGTTTTGGTAAGTTACATGCATTTCACCCCATTAGTACATTCAAATGTACTAACGCATACTTTTTCCTACATGTCTCACCATGTAGGGACCGAGGACTACGATCATCCATCGTATGACTTTGGCTGGAGTCTTAAGTTTTGGCTTGTTTTAATGAGTCCTATCTTCCAAGGACAAGACACCATTCCTCTATCTTATGTAGCTTTTGCTTATGCTACTTTACTTAAGGGTAAGCCTGGGACATGTCTTGGCACTCGTCCTATCTTATGACTAGAGGCATTGCTGGACATCTTGTAGACTCTTGTCGAGTCTATGTGCTATGTTTTGTATTTGGGGCTTACTATTATGGATATCTTTTTGATATGGCTAGTATGGATTTGTTATGAGGATTATGATATTTATGTATGTTTGATGTGGAAATGTGGAAGATCCTGAGTCTCGAATTGTCGCCATAGAGTGAGTTATACTTACCCGCGTCTTCGTCTTTATGTGCTACATGTTATGTGAATCCATGTTAATCTCTTTCCCTATGATATACCTATGGTATGAGTCCTACTCTCGTCCCTTAGAACTATGTGTTTACTTTTTGAATACGCTTCCGAACTAATGATGTGAATTTTGGATACTTCGAGGCTTGTTTAGGGACTCTGGGGTTCCCATTCACCATGTCACTCCTAGACCCAATGTCTGGATCATAACAAAAACCTACATTGCATCCCGCATACTTAGTACATTTAAACATACTAACGCATCCTCTTGCCTACATAATTTTACCATGTAGGGACCGAGGACTTTGATTGTCCACCATTTGACGCTTAGCTCAGATTCCAAGTTTATTTGTAGTTGTGAGTCATATCCTCCAAGGACGATCCACTGTCTATCTATCTTTGATACTTTCGTTTCTTTATGTATTGAGGGTGAGCCCGGAAAATATCTTGGCCCCCCACCCATCTATGTAGAGGCAATGTTGGACACCTTCTAAACTTCCTTACATTTTATGTTATATGTTATGACTAAGGTATATGTTATGTATTGTCTATCTTTAACATTGTTATGTGAGTTAGTTATGAGACTTATGGTTTGGTTGTATGTGGTCATGGGAAGATCCTAAGCCCCGAATTACCCCATAGAGTGAGTCCTACTTTTCCACCGGTAGAACAATGTGTTTACTTTGTGTATGTTCATAACTGATGATGCGAGTTTTGGCATCTTTAGGCTTGTTTAGGGACTCTTGAGTTCTCATTCGCCAAGTCACATCTAGGCTCTAGGTCCGGGTCGTGACAAAGATAATTGTGTAAAAATATTTAAATATATTAAATATTATTTTTAAATTAATAAACAATAAATTGATTAAAAAAATTATATTTAAAATATGTCACACCAAAATAATTATAATAAAAATATTAGTAATAATAATAACAATGTAACATCTTTTAAAATTACTAAAATACCCCTAGAATGGAGATGTGCGCGTAACGCATCTTCCAAAGCTCCGATGGAAAATTCGAAACTGGATTTGCGATCAGCATGGAAAATTGAATCAAAATGGTGTCGACCTGATTTAAGAGCAATTGGGTCGAAAAATAATTTTTCGCAATTTGGCCAAAATCAGTGAGGATATGCGACAGGGCTGCGACGCGAACCAATCGTGGACCCACACTTATATTTTTCCTCAACTTTTCGACGAGATTGAATTTTCAAAATTTCGAAGGTGTGCGACAGGTCCGCTTCATAGACTTATTATCCCGACCTGTTCCACCAAAGTTTAAAATTTTAAATCTTTTGAGGGGCATTTTGGACTTTTCCCAACTCCTCCTAAACTTGAAACACAACCCATTTAGGTTGTTTTGATGAGTAAATAGGGTCAGAAATCCCATTCTATGTCCTTCTTCACAATACTACAAAGTTAGGGCTTGAGAGAGAAGAAAGAAGAACGTGAGATTGGAGAATTCTTGAAGGGTGATTTGAAGAGCTTTATTCTAGGTAGTAAGGCTAAAAGAAAACATGAGATTGTTCTTCTATGTGCCCCATAGAAGGTTTTAGATGGTAGTTGAAAGTTGTTGAGTCTATATGCATGATTTCTTGACTATGTTCTTGAAAACTATATTAAATGTATGTATTTTCTCATGTTGATGATCATCATAAACCTATTATATTGAATTTTATACTTTTCATGAGATATTGTATAAGTCCTGTATGTTAATCAATGAAAGAGTGCATAAATGAGGATAAGGATTGAGTCTAGAGCCTTGATTGAGAATGTTGATAGAGATTGAGATTGTGGTGTGAGAATGATGATGAGTTGATAGAACTTGATAGTCCTTTGAGTCTCCTTAAATGAACTCTAACGATTTGCCTATTTGATTGTTCCCTAATATTGATTGATGAGATGGTTGGAGTCTCTTCGAGACTGATAGAATGATAAGAGCCTTTATAAGGCATAGTGAGATGAGTCAATTGAGATGTATTGATTGGATGGATTGTTTTATGAGCATTGAGTCATGGGAGGAGTATCGAGCACCGAAAGAGTAAGAGTTAGTCTAACTCGTACTCGTCAAACTACACAGTCAAGCATAGGTGAGGATTAGAACCATTACATCTCATTATGGTTCCCTCTGGATAGAGTCCCTGAAACAATATAGGACCTAACAGATTGTTGGGGTCCCTAGTGTATTAGATTTGTCCCCTACCTAGCAAGTATGGGATGACTGTGGCAACAACGATGACTTGTTGTATGATAACTGGCTCATAAGTGATTGCTCTAGGATAAGAGAAACTCCCAGAAAGTTCCCAAACTGATTACTCTGAGTTAAGACGAGATGAGATGAAATGAGTTGAGACGAGTCCTTCTGAGATAGGTCTGATTGGATTGATGAGTTGATGGGTTGATGGGTCACTTGTCTACTCTTTATTCTGATAGACATTTGACATGTTGATTTTTTTACTATCCTTGATGTTGATTGTTGTATCAACACTATTCTACCTCTTTCGGTTTCACTCAGCTATTTTACATACTAGTACATTCCAAGTACTGACGTCCCCTTTTGGACTGCATCGTATTATGATGAAGATACGCAGGATAGATGTCATCAACAAGCGAATCGTTGAGGATCTTCCAGCGTTCAGCAGATTGGTAAGCCTCCCGTACTTCAGAGGATTCATTACAGTATTTTCATCATGCTTTAGAATTAGATTTGCTTATCTTTTATTTGATTGAGATAGCCATGGGTCTGTAATTGGCACTACCTAATAGTGATAGAGGCTTCATAGACTAGAGTCGAATGTTAATTGTTCAGATTGTGAGCTAGTTATTTCTCCTAGACTTATTATTATTATCACACTATTTTGAGAATTCAGAGACGAGTCCACTTACATTCATTATATCTTCGGCTGATTTGAAAAACGTATGAATGAATGAATGTGATGAGGCCAAATGGTTCGCTTGGGACTAGCAATAGTACCTAGGTGTTGTCCACGTCTTGGGTCCCCTCCTGGGGTATGACAAACTTGGTATTAGAGCACGAGCTCAAGTGTCCTAGGGAGTCCATGAAGCTGTGTCGAGTAGAATCTTATTTATGGGTATGTTGTCGACCACACTTGATAAGCAGGAGGCTATAGGACATTAGGAATTGTTTCACTTAATTCATGATCTAAATCGTGCTATAGGGTTATACTCTATGAAAGTTCTATTATAAATCATGCTTTGTGCATTGCAGAGTCTTGACCATGCCTCTAGAAGAGCCGTCAGATGTAGAGGACGTCCCACCAAACAGAATGCCAATCCACCTGAGCCTCAAGGACATGAGGTTCCCGTGCAATAAGCTGTCCCTGTTACACAGCCCCCGAAAGATGAGGTCTCCAATGCTGAGCTTCACCAGGCTATCCAAACTCTATCCCAGGCCGTCAAAGCACCTGCTGTGAGACAAGGTGCGGCCTGACAGAATTCCCATGATATTTCTAGAGTTCAGGAATCTTTAGGATGAAACAGCCTGAGTTCATAGGGTCTTCATCTACTGAAGATCCTGAGAACTATGACGAGGAGCTTCAGAAAGTGTTCCAAGTGATGCATGTGGCCGATGTTGATAGAGTGGAGCTAGTTGCTTATCAACTAAAGGGGGTGGCGAGACTATGGTACAACCAGTGGAAGAAGGGTAAAGGGGAGAATTCCCCCGTGATGACTTAGGCTTTGTTCGAAGAAGCTTTCTTGGGGCGGTTCTTCCCAAGGGAGAGGCGAGAGGCAAAGGTGAGAGAGTTCTTGAACCTGAAACAGGGCTCTATGACTATACAGGAGTATGGCTTGAAGTTCACACAACTATCCCGCATGCTTCGAATATGGTTGATGATATGAGGCGGAGAATAGGGATGTACATTGATGGGTTGAATAAAGGGCCAAAGAGAGACTGGAGGGGAGCTATGCTTGTGAGTGACATGGATATAGGGAGATTGATGACTTTCATGGAACAAGATGATGAGGAGAGGCAACATAACAGAGAGGAGTTCAGAAGAAAGAAAGCTAAAACATCCAGCCATGAGGTTGGGAAAAAAGGCAATGGAAATCGGTTTCCAGCACCATCATCTGCTAGTACACCTACGCCTCGAGTCAGAAGTGAACAGAGGTCCCAGAATGTCGTAGACCATGGGTCTCAGTCACAAGCTAGTGTGTCTCAAGGTTCACGAGATAAACCACCCTATAGTACTTGTGACAAGTTGCACATGGGTAAATGTCCTGAAGGGAGTGATGTATGTTACAAGTATGGCCAAGCAGGCCACTATCAGAGGGAGTGCCCAACATGGCCTGACCAAGCTTAATCATTTGCACCAGCACTGCTAGCTAAGGGAAATCAGATATGTACCACTTCAGGCACAAGCAGAGCTACAAACCGTTTGTATGCCATGGGCAGTCAACATAATCAGGAATCTCCCCAGATGTTGTGATGGGTATGATTCAAGTCTTTTCTATTGATTGTAATGTATTGATGGATCCTGGTGCCACATTATCTTTTGTAACCCCTTATGTGGCCAGTAGATTTGATAGAAACCCTGAGAGTCTTCTCGAAACTTTTGATTTCTACTCCCGTAGGTGAGTCCATTAGAGCTGAGAGAGTCTATGGAGCTTATGTAGTGTCCATCCATCATAGAGATACTATGATTGATCTGATTGTGTTAGATATGATTGATTTTGATTTGATCCTCAGCATTGATTGCCTCTACGCCTGTTATGCCTCGTTGATTATAGAGCCCGAACTGTTAAGTTCCAATTTCCTAATAAACTGGTTCTAGAGTGGAAGGGTAATTCTGTAGCACCTAAAGGAAAGTTTATCTCATACCTTAGAGACAGAAAGATGATTGCGAATGGGTGTATCTATCACCTTGTAAGAGTTAAGTCTGATGATGTTGAGTCCCCAACTCTTAAGTCAATTCCGAAAGTGTTTTCTCAGGATCTTCCTGGAGTCCCTCCTGAGAGAGAGATTGATTTTGGGATTGATGTTCTTCCTGATACCTAGCCTATCTTAATTCCACCTTATAGGATGGCCCCCGCTAAACTGAAGGAATTGAAGGAACAACTGAAAGATTTGTTAGAGAAGGGATTTATATGGCTGAGTGTTTCACCGTGGGGTACCCCTGTCCTGTTAGTGTGAAAGAAAGATGGGTCTCTCAGAATGTGTATTATCTATAGGCAACTGAACAAGCTCACCATACAGAACAAGTATCCTCTCCCAAGGATAGATGACTTGTTTGACCAACTTCAGGGTGCGTCTTGTTTCTCAAAGATAGACCTCTGATTTGGTTATCATCACTTGAAAGTGAGGGAATGTGACATTCCAAAGACAACTTTTAGGACTAGATATGGCCATTTTGAATTCTTGGTCATGTCCTTTGGGTTGACGAATGCACCTGCAGCCTTTGTGGATTTGATAAATAGAGTGTCAAACAATATCTGGATATGTTTGTGATTGTGTTTATTGATGATATTCTGGTGTATTCAAGAAATGAAGAGGAGCATGCAAATCACCTCAGCATCGTCCTTCAAACCCTTAAACACCAAGAGTTGTATGCAAAGTTTTTAAAATGTGAATTCTGGCATAAATCTGTTGCCTTCCCGGGCCATATTATCTTTGGTGATGGTATCTGAGTGGATGTTCAAAAGATTGAAGCGGTTAAGAACTGGCCTAGACCAACCTCTCCAACTAACATAAGGAGTTTCTTGGGGTTAGCAGGCTACTACCCGATTTGTTGAGGGATTTTCTTCCTTATCCGCACCATTGACAAAGTTGACTCAGAAAAAGGTGAAGTTTTAATGGTCCGATGAGTGTGGGAAAAGTTTCCAAGAATTTAATAACTAGACTGACTACTGCACTAGTCCTAACCTTGCCTGATGGAATAGGAGATTTTGTGATCTATTGTGATGCTTTGAGAGTTAGATTGGGATGTGCGTTGATGTAGAGGAGAAAGGTGATATCTTACGTTTCCAGAAAACTTAAGATTCATGAGAGGAACTACCCAACCCATGATCTTGAGTTGGCGGCGGTGGTGTTCGCACTCAAAATCTGGTGCCACTACTTGTATGGAGTGCATGTGGATATGTTCACTGACCACAAGAGCTTGTATTATGTCTTCAGTCAGAAAGAGCTCAACCTGTGATAGAGAAGATAGTTAGAGTTGCTCAAGGATTATGAAATGAGCATTCTCTATCATCCAGGTAAATCTAACATTGTTGTTGATGCTCTTAACAGGTTGTCAATGGGTAGCACATCCCATGTAAAGGAAGGAAAAAAGGAGCTAGCTAAAGAAGTACATCGATTAGCTTGATTAGGAGTCAAACTTGAGGAGAATGATGAGGGAGGAGTTAATGTCCAGAATGGCTCTGCATCATTTTGGTGGCAACGATGAAAGAAAAGCAAGACCGAGATCCTGTCCTACTCCAATTGAAGAAGGTTGTCCACAAACAGAAAGTGATGGTCTTCTCCAAAGAGGGAGATGGATTGTTGAGGTACCAAAGTAGATTGTGCGTCCCCGATGTTGATAGTATACGAGACAGGATCATGGTTGAAGCGCATAGCACTAGGTATTCCATTCATCCTAGCTTTACCAAAATGTACCACGACTTGAGAGAAGTCTATTGGTGGAGTGGAAGAAGTGGGATATTGTTGAATTTGCATTCAAGTGCCCGAGCTATCATTAAGTGAAAGTTGAGCACCAAAGGCCATGTGGATTAGCTCAAAACTTTGAGATTCCGGAATGGAAGTGGGAGATGATCAATATGGACTTCATTACTAGTCTACCGAGGTCTTGAAAGAAACATGATTCAATATGGGTGATTGTGGATAGGATGACTAAATCGGCTCACTTCTTAACAGTTAAGACAACTAAAACTACAGAGGAGTACGCCAACATGTACATCAAAGAGATTGTGAGGTTGCATGGGGTCCCCTTGTCTATCATCTCAGATAAAGTACCCCAATTAACCTCCCATTTTTGGAGATCATTCCACAAAGGATTGGGTACGAAGGTAAATTTGAGTACAACTTTCTATCCACAGACCGATGGCCAGGCAGAGCATACAATTCAGATGTTAGAGGATATGTTGAGAGCCTACATCCTTGATTTCAAGGGAAATTTGGGTTGAGTACCTACCGTTGATTGAGTTTGCATATAACAATAGTTACCATGCAAACATTCAGATGGCTCCCTATGAAGCTTTATATGGGAGTTGACTTAGATCGCCAATTGGGTGGTTCGAGGTTGGAGAAGCAGAGTTGATTGGGCCTGACTTTGTCCATCAAGCAATGGAGAAGGTTAAGATCATTAGAGAGCGATTAAAGACTGTGCAAAGTCACCATATTTCCTACACCGATGTGAGGAGGAGAGATTTACAGTTCGAAGTGAATGACTGGGTATATTTGAAGGTGTCACCTATGAAGAGTGTCATGAGATTTGCGAAGAAGGGTAAATTGAGTCCACGTTATATTGGACCCTATCAAATTATAAAGAGGATTGGGAAGGTTGCCTACGAATTAGAGTTGCCTTCTGAGTTAGATGGTATTCATCCGGTGTTTCACGTGTTAATGTCGAACAAATGTTTGGGAGATCCTAACTTGGTAATCCCTTTGGAGAGCATCGAAGTGAAGGACAGTTTGACCTACGAAGAAATTTCGGTCCAAATCCTTGATTGTCAGATTCGCAGATTGAGAACCAAAGAGATTAACTGAGTGAAAGTTCTGTGGAGGAATCAATTCATTGAGGACGCCACATGGGAAGCTGAGGAAAAGATGAAAGTAAAATATTCGCACCTATTCGTCCTAATGGATGAGAATGTTGAAGGTAAAATTCCTTACCCTTGACCAAGTTGATTGTCTTTTCTTGTTGATTGTCGATTCTTGAGTTCGAATAGAGATTGTTGATAGAAATGGGCAGTCAAAAGATAGATTGAATGTTGAGAGCAATATTCGAGATTCATGCCTTGATATCCACCCTTACTTATCATTCGAGGACAAATGATCCTAAGGGGGAGATTATGTAATACCCGATAAATTACCAAAATATCCCTAGAACGGAGACGTGCGCGTAACGCGTCTTCCAAAGCTCTGATGGAAAATCTGAGATTGAATTTGTGATCTGCATGAAAAATTAAGTCCAAATATGGTCTCGACCCGATTTAAGAGCAATTGGGTCGAAAAATAATTTTCGCAATTTGGCCAAAAACAGTGAGGGTACACGACAGGGCCATGACATGGACCCATTGCGGGCCCACACTTATATTTTTTTCTCAACTTTTTGATGAGATTAAATTTTCGAAATTTCGTAGGTGCGCGACACGTCCGCGTCGCGGAACTGTTATCCCGACCTGTTTCACCAATGTTTAAAATTTTAAATCTTTTGAGGGGCATTCTGGACTTTTTCTAACCCCTCCAAAACTTGAAACATGACCCATTTATATCGTTTTGATGAGTAAATAGGGTCAAAACCCCATTTCTAATTTCTTTTTCACAATACTTGAAATTTAGGGCTTGAGAGAGAAGAAAGAAGAACGTGAAATTGGAGAATTATTGATAGGTGATTTGAAGAGCTTTATTCTAGGTATGTAAGGCTAAAAGAAAACATAGGATTGTTCTTCCATGTGCCTCATAGATGGTCTCAGATGGTAGTTGAAGGTTCTTGAGTCTATATGCATGGTTACTTGACTATGTTCGTAAAAACTATATTAAACGTATGTATTTTCTCATGTTGATGATCATCATGAACTTATTATATTGAATTGTATACTTTTTATGAGATATTGCATAAGCCCTATATGTTAATCAATGAAAGTGTTCATGAATGAGTATAGGGATTGAGTCTAGAGCCTTGATTGAGAATGTTGATAGAGATTGTGATTGTGGTGTGAGAATGATGATGAGTTGATAGAACTTGATAGTCCTTTAAGTCTCCATAAATGAACTCTAACAATTTGTCTATTCGATTGTTCCCTAATGATTGTTCAAATCCTTGAGTTGTTGATTGAGATATTGATTGATGAGATGGTTGGAGTCTCTATGAGACTGATTGAATGATGAGTGCCTTTATAAGGCTGAGTGAGATGATTCAATTGAGATGTATTGACTGGATCGATTTTTTTATATGCATTGAGTCATGGGAGGAGTATCGACCACTGAAAGAGTAAGAGTTAGTCCAACTTGCACTTATCAAACTACGCAGTCAAGGGCAGGTGACAATTAGAATCATTATATCTCATTGTGGTTCCCTCTGGATAGAGTCCCTGAAACAATAGAGGACTTAACGGACTGTTGGGTCCCTAGTGGATTTGAGTCGCCCCCTACCTGGCATGTATGGGACGGCTGTGGCAACAACGATGACTTGTTGTACGATCACTGGCTCATAAGTGATTGTTGTCAGATAAGAGAAACTCCCAGAAAGTTGCCAAACTGAGTGCTCTGAGTTAAGATGAGATGAGAAGAGATGAGTTGAGACGAGTCCTTCTGAGATGGGTCTGATTCAGTTGATGAGTTGATGGG
>JAPFFP010046624.1:0-10869 GCA_026153255.1 Solanum medicagineum
TACAAATGAGGATTGCACCTCTATTTATAGTAAAATTTACAGGTGTGAATTGTCAAAATTTCTCCAAAGGTTGGTGGACAACTTAAAAGAAATTTGCACAACCTTCATTTGAACAGTTATTCAAATGGGCTGTGCAGCCATTGTTGAACTCAACAATGACAGGTTCAACAATGGTGACTGTTCCAATGGTGGCTGGAATTTTTCAACATTTCAGCTTCCGGACATTCAACACAACGGGGATACTATTCTTCAAACAGCAAAAAATTTGTACCGATATCGTCGTAGTAGGCATCATGATCATTTTAAGAGATTTGCTACAAAAGAGGAAAGCTTGAAAACCATATCAACAGATGTTAGTGAAGCTGAACGGAAATTCTTGGTGGAGTACTTCAGCTCTGATGATTTTAAGGTAGTTAAAAGTACAAAACTTTCACTTTTTCTATTATTTGTTTTTCTTATTTGACTTCTTATTATGCTCGGATCAAAATAAATATAATATGTAAACTCAAAATCAATGCAGAAAATGGGTGAGAGAAAAAAGGAACAAGGCAAAACAAGAATTGAATCATATTTGTGGTAGAAAAAGCTTTCAAGCAGTGTCTTATGAAGCGGTGAGCTATGTCTTTCTTTTAATCGATTATGATTACATTTTCTTCAATAAAATAATTTTATTTATTTTGATAGAGGGACGAAACCACTGGAAAAGAGCCAAACTTTCAAAAACTTTGGAAAATGACTCACATGAAGCCAAATGGACATTAGGTTACTAATGCTTCTGCTGAAGTGAATGTACATTTTCTTATAATTATTCATAAAATAATTTATTTAAATAAATATTAAAAATTAAAACCTTTTTTGTAGGACAAAGTGAAAGATGTTGCAGCTGAAACAATTAAAGATGTTGAAGAGGGTACCGACGTGGATCCTATTATCAATGCTGCATTTGTGCAAGTTATGGGAGAAAAATAAAAGTACTTTATTGGTCAAGGATCCGGAATTGAGCCATCAAGTAGGACATCTAAAAATGAAATTCAAGAGCAACTTCAAGCACAACAAAAGGAAGCAGAAGAAGAAAGTCGAAAACGAAAGAGTGGAGTAAGTAAGTTGACGGAAGTTAACAATCAACTTGAAGAGGAGCAAAAAAATCGAGAAGTAATGAAAGTTTTCATGACCAAAATTTGTTAAAAGAGAGCGTAATGCCACTAGCATCTCATTCGCAGAATCCCAAGGTATTTACTTATAATATATATTGCTAAACTAGTAAATATTATACTAAATCTTCAGTTTTTTTCACTCTCATTGTCCATCTTTGCCTCTTTCTGTATCATTTCTTTATTAACTAACTATGGTATATATCTGTACAATATTTAACAGGATGTCCTTCCTGCTTCAATCATCAATATTATTACAAATTCAACTAGTTCTAATTAGACAAGTTCTACAAGGCTATTGAATTACAATTGGGTAAGTAAATCTCTCAAACTAATTCATTTTTTGTGAAGTTTACTACTATAAATATTTAGTAGGTATATTGGTGCAGCTTTTGTTTGGGGCAAGTATTAAACATAACCTGCATATACAATCTAGTATGTGATGTCTTTTCGTGAGTATATCGTTTCAAGCTTATAATCTTTGTATTGATGAGCAGTTGCTGGAGGATTTACACGGAAAGCAAAACCAAGAATTAGAGATGCAAAAAGAATTGGATAATTTGAAAACTAACTTGGCTTTGGAGAAGCAACATTTAGAAATGGCTACTTATGATTGTGATAAATTTAAATCATTGTGCGATGAAAAAGATGCAGAGCTTAGAGTATTTGATAAATGTGATTAAATTTGATTTATGAAGGTGACAACCATCTCATTTTATTACTTCATTCTTTTTAGGTTGCCTTAACAAAGAAGCAAAATATAGAAATGCGGCTTTTGACGTTGAATTCTTAAGATTTGAAGAAAAAAATTTCCAAAAGAGTAGGTTAAAGCAAAAAATCAGGTAGAGTATACATTACTGTGTGGTCTTTGTTCTTTGTCCAGATTAGTATTTATATAATACAAACTCTTGTGACTTCACTTACAGGTCTTTGAAAAGATCCATGAACAACTAAAAGCTCGTAGTATGTTGAGTACTGCAGAATAAACAAAGAGCAGGCTTTTGTGTGAAAAATCATCACTTGAGGGAAAAATTATAGGATTGAAAAAGACGAAATTAAGTGAGGTATGTTATCTAAATATATCTTGTTTAACGTGAATTATATATTTAATATAAAATAGAGTAATATTATAGTATTGAGCAAGATAACCGTACAGTATTGCAATTACCTCTAATTTAAGTAAATGAGGCATCTTAAACATCACCCGCCTATTCTTCTCTCATCCTTCCTATTCTTCTCTATGCATCTATACTGTAGAATCAACATCTGAAGCTTTAGGAGAGTTTTTAGATGTCTTGTGTGTTTTAGCTTCTGTAATACTACAATAGTGTACCTGTATTGGTTAGCTTCTGTAATGCTACAATAGTGTATCTGTCTTGTTGTAAGTTTGTTTAATAGTCTTGTGAAAGCTTAAAAATTGAGTCTTTAGGTGTAATGGTTTTGATGGTCTCTACTGGTTTTCTAGAACTGTTGGTTTGGGTTGGAAGTTTCTGAGTTGTTGTTAACCTACTTGGTTGCTGTAACAAATCATTACTCTCCCTATTTCTTCCATTTTTATGATGTTGTTAATATTTGGAAAGTCCAAATTGTCTGCCATCACAAAATGAGGAAAGACACTTGAAGAGTTTTTCAAAAAGGTACAGATAAGTGCTCTCTGACAGGATTCAAATTTCGTCTAGTTTTGAAATGTAAAGCTATGATTTTCTTGGTTTTATTGGTATTTAACTTATATTATATTATGAGATTCTTATTTACATTTTCGATAAGTTTTAACTTCTTTGAAAGGATATTAATCTTCAACTATATAATAAAATTTTAGCAACATTACAAATGAAATGTTTTTGAACTTTAGAATTCTTCTTCTCTAATAGATTTTTCATTAAGATATATATTTTCTTAAGTGCAAATGAAATAAAGAGATTTACCAGGAGATCAAAGTCATGAGCTCAAGTATACCTAGTAAAGTGTATTATCATGTAATTCTTTTTTTACTTTATAAATTTTATATTTGTCTATTTTATAATGTAATTTGTCAAAATTTAATTATATTTACCTTCTTCTTTTTTTTTTTTTCAGGATGAACATGCATAATATAACACTATTGCTTCAATGCAAGTACTACTGGAAGAGGATGATCCAAAAACTATTAGTAGGATTAGGATATAACTAGTGACTTTGTTTAGTAATTTTTTTTTCTTCTAAGTACAAACATGTAGAAGTATTTAATTTTCTGGAACATCAATCTTATGTTATTGACGTTTAATTTGCAAATTTATATAATTTTGAATCTAAATGTTTATCTAAGACACAAATTATTGTAAAAAGTGTATGATAAATATTTGTATAAAATTCTTAAAAAGAAAATGTGTATTATATATGTAGCAACTACTCACAAATTGTTGCTAAAGGTGTATAAAATGTGTGATGTATTGCAACAAAAATTATTGTTGCTAAAAGCCTTTTTGAATTGGTTAGTAACTAATTTTTTGCTAGTTTTTGCAACAACTAATATTGTTGTTAAAAAAATGAATTTGTGGCAACCACTAAATTTTTGTTGTGAAAACTTTTATAAGCTACAACTATATGAATGTAAGGCAACAATAATTTTGGTTGTGTAAATTCTGTTTTTGGCATTAAAATATTAAGTTGTTGCAAAAATTTTTCGCATCGGGGTTTATTGCAACAAATGTAACAACTTTTCTTTCCTTGCCAAAAGTATTTTTTGCAACAACATTCAATATATAGCAACAAAAAATTTTATTGAGAAAAGCCTTGTTTCTTTTAGCGATCAACTCATGATCTTGAGTCGGCAGTGGTGGTATTTGTCTTGAAAATTTGGAGACAATATTTGTACCGGGTGCATATTGATGTCGTCACCGCTCACAAGAGCTTACAATACGTGTTCACCCAAAGGGACCTTAATTTGAGACAAAAGAGATGGTTAGAGCTTCTTAAAAACTATAACATGAGTGTGCAATGTCATCCCTGTAAGGCAAATGTGGTAGTCAATGCCCTTAGTAGGCTATCCATGGGTAGTGTGGCACATGTTGAGGAGGAGAAGAGGGAGTTGGCAAAGAATGTTCACCGGTTGGCTAGGTTGGGTGTTAGGTTGGCCGATTCCAATGATGGTGGTATTCATGTTCAAAATGGAGCCGAATCCTTGGTGGTTGTTGATGTTAAGGCTAAACAAGATCTAGATCCGTCATTTGTTGAATTGAAGAAATTGGTTGCCGAAAAGAATATAGAGGTAGCCACATTCACTCGGTCTTCCATGCGTCTATGTTGAGAAAGATGGTTGGTGATCCTAGCACTATTGTAGCTTTGAAAAGTATTGAGGTCGAGGAGAATTTGTCTTAAAGGAGGTCCCGGTGGAGATTTTGCATAGGCAAGTGAAACGACTTTGTAACAAGGACGTAGCTTCAGTAAAGGTACATTGGAGGAACCAACATATGGAGAGTGCTACATGGTAGGTGGAGTCGGACATGATAAAGAGATACCCCTATCTCTTCTAATCTACTCAAGCCTAAGGTGCTAAGTTCTTCCATATCCAAGTGGTCCTAATATTTTCAATTCTTGAGTCTCATGGCATGACATGTTTGTATATGTATTTAAAATGATTTATATGATAATTTGAAGGATTTTACTATGTTTCAACATGAGTTTTAGTGACTTTATGATTTTCAAATGATGAACTATGCATTATATCTTGTGTTTGGAAGTTTCATGTTCTAAGTCAAGCCTTTCAAGCCTTGTTCTTGCACATTCGGGGATGAATGTTCCCAAGGGGGGAGATGATATAATGACCCGGGCGTTATACGACTTCATTGAAGCATGGAAATTTCAATTTAGGGAGTTTTTGGACCAAGGTAGCACTTCAAGAGAGACCACACGGCTTGTGTGAGGACACACAGTCCGTGTGGACTTTAGTGAGGTGACACTTAGCCTAAAAAATTTTGGTTTTGGACCTTGAAAGTGGAAGAAATTGGCCAAGGCATGCTACACTTGCACCTTCACAGTCAGTGTGACACTTCACGGACCACGTGGAGGGGTCATGTGGTGCCCTTGGTTTGAAATCTCACAGTTTTGGGACTAAAGTATAGTCACACGGCCCCTTAGATGGACCGTGTGATGTCTCACGGGCCGTGAGGCCCTCTGTGGAGCTTCTAGAGTGAATATTTTTCTTAAGTATAAAGCACCATCTCATAACTTTTTGTAAAAATTTTCCAAGTGTAGTCTCACAGGCTCTCACACGGATCGTGTAACATCACACGACCCGTGAAGTGCCCCTGTCACGCCCAAAGTCCCACTAAGGCAGACTAGCACCCGTTGCCGATAAGGCTCAGGAAAACCAACATGTAACCATGCACTTGCTATGAACACTATAAGGGTTTCTATATTCAGCACACATTCAAGAAGGTAGACAATAATAACAGGCCAAAAGGAAATGCATATGACCAGGTCGTTGGAGCCACAATGTCTAAAGTACGAGACATGACCACACTTTACTTTACATTATTTACAAAGCCTCTAGATAAGGAAAAGTATCTGATAAGGGTTGGGACAGGCCCCGCCTCAACTAACTATACAATACAAAAATATAAGCTCTAGATACACACAAAGTCCCGAAGCAACCTAGAGCTCGGTAACATCAATTGGATATCCTGTACTCCTACTTGGGAGATCTACTAGTGCCTATACCTACAGCATGAAATGTAGGTCCCCTATAAGGGATGTCAGTACTAGATAATGTACTGAATATGTAAGGCAAGAAATACTGTAATGAAGTAACAACTCAAATGAAATCATGCATAGGTGTAAGGATAACAGACCACCTTTAGTAACACTGTGGAATCATGTACTTTATGTCCTTTTTATTACTTTACCTTTCTTTACTATATAATCTGTGTACAAAATATAACACAAATGACCAACTAATCAGTGGTAAATCAATATCAGGATCGACCCATACTAGGCTTTCCTTTCACTCCTCAGATACCCTCCCCTAGATGATTCTTCCACCCCTAGGGCTACCACCCATCAATAAGCAACTTACTTTATCTTTTATTTACTTTTGAGATGATTCTTCTGGTGGTCATAATATTGGAGTTGTATGACCATAGATATAGCATGTGACATGTAAAGAACTATACAAGACAATACCATAATGAAAAGAGTAGGTTATACAAATAATGAAATGCATAGGAGATGAAACAACTTGTGGACTTTATTTAGCAACAAGAACCCATGTATCATGGTATCCAAGTATGTATGCAGATTTGAAGTAACTACGTATGGGAGCATATGAACATGTGAAAGAGTGGAGACACGGTTGTTTGTTATGTCGGAGTTGGTAAGTGCCTCTATGTACAAAGCAAGAATCTAGATTTCATACCAATGTAATACGAAATCGAGTAACCTTACATACCTCGTTGTACCACCTCACAAATACCTCGAAATAACTTTCCTATCCTCCAAATATTTATCTACAATATAGTAGGTGATAAAACTAGTATATCAACCAATAGATACATCTTGGTAGCCCAATCTCATAAAATTAACACACGGGCAGCAAGCATGTAGTTATCAAGCCATGCGTATTCTTTCAATATTTCCACCTCTAATCGTAATTTCTAATACACATTCTCTTATACATATCATGTATAGCATGTTTTAGTGCCATAATAGTCTCACAACAGCCCGCGAAGCACAACACATAATAATAATACACAACATACAAGTAGGCAACGTAACATAACGTCTCTTCGCTACATTTTGACGTCAACAATCCCAAACCTGTTCCAAATTTAACCCAACTATTCTGTAATGACCTCGATATTTTGTCTACTTGAGTTGGAATAATGTAAGGAGGATTTTTAAAAAGGGGATTGTTTTATATTATTTCTTTTAAGGAGCCTATTGCTATTTCCACTTTAATTTTTTTATTGAAGGTTCCTTCCACTTTATTTTTCTTAATGCTCTTCCAGCTTATCTTCTCACTTTTGCTAATGCTCTTCTTTAATGCCCATATAATTTTGTCCCGTTAATGCTAGGAGCGATTGCTCCACTTACGATTTTAATTCTCCATTATTGGGGCATATGGGATGTCTTTTTGGCTCTATAAATAGAGTCACTTGTGCTATGCAGATGAGCAAAAAAAAAGAGGAGATAAAGCAAGTGAAAAAAAATCGTGAGGGAAAAAGCTTGGATAATATTTTGAGATTTTATTAGTTGAAGGGAGGTGTTTCACTGTGTAGAGCTTCAGCAATTTTATTCTTATAAGTTGCTCCGATTTTCTAAATCTTTTATAGTAAGATATTTTATACAAATGAGTTTATTTTCGTGAACTTTTAAGTAATTTATTATGAGAATATTATTTATGATGAGTGGTGAATTTATTTTGATGCATAAAAGTTAAATCACCTACATGTCACTTTATTTACTTGAGTTAGAGAATTAAAAGAAGTTGTTGATGAGAAAATTTTATTCATTCTCTTGTTATTATATAAGGACTTTACTACTTGAAATAATATTATGTCTTGAGATTTATGTTGTATCTGAAATGAGTTTATATTAAGTTGAGTTGAGGTTAGTATGACGAATTGAGAATACTTGAGTCGTTAAATACTAAAGCATGTTACATTATAAACTTGTTTATATAACATGATGAGTAAGGTTAAAAGAGTCCAAACGACAATTTAAATTGAGTCAAGCATGATTGTTGAGTTGACAATATTTGAGAACTTGTATGTAATTGAATGAATTGATGAATTTTTGAGATGAATTGAGATAACTCTATGAGGTTGAGGATGAGGTGATTGATGAAGTATTGAGGATTGAGTTACATGATGATTTGAGCATGTTAAAGTCTTGGAAGGAGTATCGAGCACCTAGTGGGGAGCGAGTACACTTTTACTTTAACCCCCAGAACTACATTGCCAGCGTAGGATAGTCATACAACATCGTTCGGGTGACTTGACCCGCAAGTGGACATTTACCCTGGATCCAAGAGAGAGTTCATTGTCCTATGTCGTGGCATATATAGGATGGGCGTAACGTTGCCGATTCGTTGTACATCACCTAACTTATGGTGGTAAGAGGTATGTCAGTTAAGAGAAACTCCTAAGAAACTTTGATTGAACATGAGATTTACAACTTGAGTTTACTTTCACTACGCATATATATATATATATATTTGAATGTATGAAATATTCTAAACTATTATATACTGACCTGAGCGTGAGTTGAGGAGTCAAGGTGAGTATTCTTGAGCTGATCATTATCATTATTATTATTATCATATTTGAGCCGTTGAGCTTACCGTACATTCCACGTACTAATGCCTTTGGCACTGCTTCGTTTCATGATGCAGATATCGGAGATAAATGACTTCAACGCACGCACCACAGAGATCTGGATTGTGCACTTCAGAGTTGGTGAGCTACCCTTACATTCCGGAGAAGCCCTTTTTATCTTCTGTCTTTTATTGAGTGCTATTTTTTATTTGATGTGTCTATGACTTGTCATGGCATTGTGTGGATTGTTAAGTAGAGGTTTCTTTGACGTTGAGTGAGTATTTGCTAAAAGTATTGAAAAATTTCAAAACCTTGTCCTTTGAAACTGTGAGCGAGTTTTCATTAATAATATTGTATCTATTTGAGTTATTTTTTTCCGCCGTTGAGTATGATGTGACGATAAAGCCCAGTGGTTCGCTCGGAGGCTAACAATAGTCTTCGCGTGCTAGCTACGCCAAGGGTACCCTCCCGGGGCGTGACAATCTTGGTATCAGAGAACAGAGTTCAACAGTCCTAGGGAGTCTATGAATTCGTGTTCTTGTTTATGAATGTGTTGTGCACCACACTTCATACACAGGAAACTATAGGACATTAGGAATTGTTAGTCTTTCTTGTGATCTGAGTTCGTGCGATAGAGTTGAAAACTCTAGAATTTTTTTTGACTCGTGTGTTAATCTATTGTATATCATGCCTCCAAGATGTGCAGTTACCTGAAGAAATGCTTCAGCTAGCAATGCTGAGAACCCTACATCAGAGGTCCCTACTCAGACAGAGACAAGACAACGAGGTCGACCTGCTAGAAGCTTGAGGGTTTCACAGATGCCTACTACTCCACCAGCTCCGATCGTAGAGACTGACTTTAGGGAAGCTATTACTATGCTTACCCATTTCGTAGCTGCTCAGGGTGGAAGAAGAGGCTCACCTGCTCCTAGTTCTAGTTCCCAAGAGCCCACAATTGCAACTAGGCTTAGAGACTTCTTGAGGATGAACCCGCCAGTATACACAGGGTCAAAAGCTGAGAAGGACCCACATAATTTCATTGACGAGATGTGCAAGGTGTTGAGGGCTATGCATACGAATGAGGTTGAGGGGGTTGAGCTTGCCTCCTATCAGATTAAAAATGTGACGAACATCTTGTGTAATCAGTGGGAAGATAGTCGGGGCGAGGACGCCAAGCTTGCTGAGTGGGAGGAGTTTGAGACTGCTTTCCTCGATCACCTCTTTCCTCAAGAGTTGAGAGAGGCGAAGGTTGAGGAGTTCATGAATCTGAAACAAGAGGGGATGACCGTGAAGCAGTATGGCATGAAATTCATCCAGCTGTCTAGGTACGTTGCAGAGATGATCTCGAATATGAGAGCAAGAATGAGAAAGTTCGTATCTGGGTTAGGTAAGCATGTGAAGAGAGAATGCAAGGTGGCATTGTTAATTTCGGATATGGATATTTAGAGGTTAATGGTTTATGCTCAGGAAACTTTGAAGGACAAGAAAAAGGCTAAAGAGGAGCATCTGAGAAAGAAGGCCAGGTCAGTGGGACCTGAGTCCAGTTAGCACTAGCAAGACGAGGGAGATAAGTCCTACTTCCAAAAGATGTCCTCCAACTATGCACCATCTTCAGCTAGTGCACCGGCTTCGAGCCACAGGCAGGATCAAAAGTCCCAAGGCCAGCTAAACTTTAAGGCACCAGGTTTGCCAGCCAGCGTGACTCTTGGCTCTAAAGGGAGGCCATCTTGCGGGAAATGTGGAAAAATGCATCTGGGAGAGTGCATAGATGGAGGGAATGGTTGCTATAAATATGGCCAACTAGGTCATTTTTAGAGGGAGTGTTCGACGTGGGGCAATAAGGCCCAATCCGCTACAATAGTACTACTAGCGAGGGGTAACCAAAGAGGTGTTGCACCTGTACCAGGTGGAGGGATAAACCGTGTGTACGCAATGGGGAATTGACAGGAGCAAGAGGATGTATTGGGTGTTGTGACGGGTATGATTCGAGTCTTTACTCTTGATTGTTATGTTTTGATGGATCCTGGTGCTACTTTCTCATTTGTATCTCCTTATGTGGTGAGTAGATTTGAGATTCTCCCCGAGTGTTTGCTTGAACCATTTTCTGTTTCTACTCCTAGTGGTGAGTTTTTCGAGCCGAGAGAATCTATAGAAACTGTGTGGTATCTATTCATCATAGGGATATTTCTGCTGATTTGATTGAGTTGGAGATAGTTGATTTCGATATAATCCTTGGCATGGATTGGTTTCATACCTCTATGCCTCGATTGATTGTTGAACTCGAATAATTAAATTCCAGTTTCCTAATGAGCCTATTATTGAGTAGAAGGGAGATTTAATTTTGCCAAAGGGTAAATTTATTTCTTACATCAAGGCCCTAAGATTGATTTCTAAGGAATGTATCTATTACCTCGTGCGAGTAAATT
>JAPFFP010046625.1:0-10868 GCA_026153255.1 Solanum medicagineum
AAGTAAAGTGTAGTCATGTCTCGTACTTTAGACACCGTGGCCCCAACGACCTAGTCATATGCATTTCCTTTTGGCTTATTATCACTGTTTATTTTCTTAAAAATGTGGTCAAACATATAAATCCCTGATAATATGTATAGGAAGCGCATAGATACAGGTTGGTTCTCCCCGGCCTTATCGGCAACGGGGGCCAGTCCGCCCTAACGGAACTTGGGGCGTGACATCCAGCCTCCTTTTGTGAACAAAATCTGGTATATCTGATCTCTGTTCATCCTTCATTAGTAGCAAAGAAGAAGGAATTCTCCGAGTTAGAAAGTCACCTCAAAGAAAGAAGATGTTGGTTGGATCCAGATATTAGAGTAAAACTGAAATTTTGTTATTGAACTGATCAGACTCTGTAGTGGGCAGAAAGTTAGTAATTTCTTATATGTGGACTCACATATTAATATGTTATACTTAGATATGCTATCTTTAAAGAAGCTAATTATATGATCTAATAAAGTATTAAATAAAGTTTTGGGTCTTAAGAGTAAATATCTATTAATATGAGTTTATTTTTAATAAACTTAAGAACCCATGGTCTTTTTCCTAATTCTGATGGAGACTTATTGGAAAAGGTACCTTTTCAACATGAAAAGGCATATCCTAATCTATAAATAAATATGGTCCCTGAATCTAAAGTACGTTCTCTTCTTTTTCTCTCTATCTCCGATAAAGAATATTTCAAAGAACTATCTTCAAGGATTAGAAGATCATATCTTTTTTAAATAAGTTGCTTCAATGGAACAGGGTTCGTGTTCTTATCTTTCTTATATATTGATGTTGATGTCTAGTGATTTACTTGTGATCCTGAATATATTTCTATAAAGTTTTCTAACAAGTGGTATCAACACTTGGCCTTGTTATATCATTAGACGTGTCATTGTACTTCTGAAGTGTTGTTATTATTGAAGATTGCATTTTTTATTTGTTCGTGTTGTTTGAGTACTGTTAAAAAATTTTCATATAGCCAATATTGATGATTTCATTATCATACCCAATCTGATATATATGTCAGTTTAGAACAAGGAGTATTGTTTTGTTTTGTTTTGTTTTTATTCTGACAAGCATCTTTTCAAAAGAAAAAAAATGGAGAAATATTTCCCTTCTTATTTTGTTTGCTGTGATAGGAAAAAAAATTTAAAGGGTTATACACCTATCATGCCTTGTAATTGCAAGTCCTTAAATACGCACTGATAGATCTATAATTATGAAGTGTTTTTTGGGTTCTTCTTTCTTTTGTTTTGGCGAATAATATTGAAAGGTTACCTTCACATGCTTTAAGTTGCTTCGAGTTATATAAGTGATCATGAGTAGATAAGTCATAAGCCTTAAAGTTTTTTTTTTAAAAGGTGTGTTCTTATGTTTATTAACTTACCGAAATATGTAATTTAAAAGTTTGATTGACCAACAGTTCTAGCCTATGTAGAGCACAGACTCAAATTTAACTATTGTGATGATGTTGATTTATTTTTACTTATTTTGTACTATTATTTTACTTATGGAACAAGTTCTTAAGTGAATAAATTGAAATCAATATGTTGCCAAAGTAAACTCTATTGTTTGAAATTTATTTATTTCGAACATGTAAACATATTTATCTATGCAATATAATCATCCCAAAGGAAGATTATTTTGGCCAGACAATGGATAGTCATGAATGTGTGATATATTTGTTATACATGCTAATAATATGTCGGTCCAAAGAAAGACATATTGTTAGGCTGTTTTAGTAATCAATATTTATGAACTATGTATAAGAGTACTATTTACAAGTTATTATTTCTGTCCAAAGACTAAATGATAATATTGTGCTAGGTATCTTTAGATGGGCGCACTTTTATGTATATGTGTGCGTGTTTGATAAATGTATTATAAATTATTTATCATTGTGTTTAATTTGCTTTATCTTCACATATACATGGTTTATTTGATTGTTAATTGTGAGGATATTATTTTATCTTATAGTGTCTTCAATATCTGCCAATATGAACAACATTCCTATGCTTGATGCACAAACTTTAAGAAATGGAGAGAGCACATAATGATAGTGCTTGGCTGCATGGATCTTGATTATGCATTAAGATTTGATCGTCCTACGGACTTGAATGAAACTAGCACTAATGAAGAAAAGTTTGCATAAGAGAAGTGAGAACGATCAAATCATATGAGTTTGATGATGATGCAATATTCAATTCTGGAATCCTTAAGAGGTGGTATAACAGAGAATAGAGATGCCAAAGGTTTCTTAAAAGAAATCGCAAACCAATTAGCTGCCAACAAAAAGGTTGAAACAAGTACTATTCTTAACAAGATTGTTTCAATGTGATATATAGGTAAAGGAAACATAAGGGAGTACATTATGGAAATGTCTAATCTTGTGACAAAACTCAGGACCTTTAAGCTTGAATTGTCTGATGACATACTTGTGCTCCTGATTTTGATCTCCCTTCCTACACAATTCAGTCAATTCAAAGTTTCATATAATACTCAAAAGGAAAAATGGACTTTGAATGAGCTTATAGATCAATGTGTACAGGAAGAGGATAGAAGTAACAAGAGAAGATTAAAAGAGCTCATTTGACATCTACCTCTGAAAATAAAACTGTTTCACATAAGCAAAAAAGGAGCAAAATTAAAGAAACTACAGACAAAGAAACATCTGATACTAAGGAAAAGAAGCCATGTTTCTTTTGCAAGAAACTTGGTGACAAGAAGAAAGAGTGTTTCAAGTACACTACTTGACGTGAAAAGAAAGTTAAACTTCTCAATTTTGTTTGTCCAGAAGTTAATTTGGCTATGGTACCTAGTGACACTTGGTGGATAGATTTGGGTGCAACTACTCACGTAAGTGCCACTATGCAGGATTGCCTAGGGAGTCGAAAGCCAATTGATGCTGAAAGATACATCTATGAAGGAAATGGAAATACGACAGTTATGGAGGCTATTGGTGTCTTTAGAATTCTATTAACTGGTTTCTATTTAGAATTAGAGGAAATATTTATTGTGCCATTATTTAGATGGAACTTAATTTCTATTTCTTGTTTGGACAAATCTGGATATAATTGTTCTATTGGAAATGGAAGTTGTAGTATTTCTCTGAACTCTAGTATTATTGGAACTGGTATTCTGATTGATAAATTATATAAATTAAACCGTCAAGCCTCATATAATAATGAAAAACTGCATTCTTGTAATTTTGGTACTAAGCGCAGATTAATAAATGAGAATTCATCAATGTTATGGCATAAGAGATTGGGTCATATTTCAAATCAAAGAATAAAAAGGCTTGTGTCTGAAGGAATTCTTGATTCCCTTGATCTATCAGATTTGAAGATTTGTATAGAATGCATCAAAGGAAAACAAACGAATATAAGGAAAATAGGTACTTATAAGAGTAAGGAACCTTTAGAGTTGATACATACATATATTTGTGGTCCTTTCCCTACAACTTCATGGAATGTTCAACAATAATTTATCAACTTTATAAATGACTACTCTCACTATGGCTATATCTATTTAATTCATGAGAAGTCACAATCTTTGGATGTTTTCAAAATTTTCAAAGCTGAAGTTGAAACTCAATTGGGCAAGAAAATTAAGGTTGTCAAATCTGATCGTGGAGGAGATACTATGGTAGATATGATGGTTCAGGTGAACAACTTTCAGGACCTTTTGCAAATTATCTAGCAGAGTGTGGAATTGCACCTCAATACACCATGCTAGGAACTCCGCATCAAAATAGTGTATTTGAGAGACGAAATTGAGCTCTAAAAGATATGGTAAGATGTATGATTAGTCATTCTTCTTTACCTAAATAACTTTGGGGAGAAGCGTTGAAAACTGTAGTTTACATACTAAACAGAGTTTCGAGCAAAGCGGTAGCTAAAACCCCATATGAGTTATAGACTGGTATGAAGCCTAATATTAGACACTTACATGTCTAGGGATGTCCAGCTAAAGCAAGGCCTTACTAGTCTAATGAAAAGAAACTAGATTCAAGAACTATTAGTTGCTACTTTGTGGATTATTCTGAAAGGTCGAGAGTTTTTAAATTTTATGAACCCTCAAATAGATCCCTTTTCAAGACAGGGATTGCCAAATTTATTGAGGACGTTGATTATGGAGGGAACAATCAAAATAAACAAATTGTGTTTGATGATTTTGATTCTACTATTGAAAATTATATGGTCACTTTACCAAATTTTTTAAAGCCTGTAAATCAGGATTACATAGAAAACACAATGATATCGGTTCCAAATATTTCTCAACCTATGAATTAGGATTTTGTAGATAGTACAATGATATCACCTCTTGTTCAACAACCTCAAGTTGAAGTGCCTAAAAGAAGATCCAACAGAGAAAGGAGAAATGCCATTTTTGATGACTATGTCGTTTATCTCCAATAACGTGATTTTGACATGGGAATGGAAGATGATCCTATAACTGTTAGTCAATAAAAATCATGTCGAAACTCGTTAAATGGATCGAAGCCATCAAAGATGAGATGAAATCTATGAAAGACAATGATGTTTGGGATCTTGTCGAGTTACCACAAGGATCGAAAATAATTTGGTGTAAATGAATTTTGTTGGGTTTTTTCCCTGAGTTTCTTACCATAATTGGAGTTTTCCTTTTACGAAAAGGAAAACAGAAACTCTCCATATTTGGTGAATCCTTTTTCTATTAGGAAAAGGAAAATAGAATTTCTCTATATTTGACAAATCCTTTTTCTAGTAAGAAAAGGTTTTGACTCTATAAATAAAGGCTCATTCCTTCTAGTTTTGCAGCATTCACAATTTAGCCATGAAGTCTTGAGAGTTTTATGGAGGGAGAGAAACGGTGAGTCACAAGTATTATGTTAACACTTGTGTGAACCTTTTTGTATTCTGAGTGAATTGGTGAGGTTATTTCTCTCGATATTATGTACTCTCTTTTATATAGTGGATTGGTCATCTCCTCTTGTGGATGTAGGTCGGCTGACCGAACCACGTTAAATTATTGTCTCTTGGTATTTCTCATTTATCTTCATACTCATGGTCTTTCGAGGTTGCTTTGTTAGCTTCCGCATAAACACTTGATTCATATCGGTCTTGTTAGGGAATATCAGGCGATAGCAGAAGCGTGATATTGAAAAGTATAAATAAATTGGGCAAGATATTAAAATGGAGAAACAGATTTAATGTGGTTCACCCAAAAATAGGCTACGTCCACGGACGACGAGGAGCAAAATATCACTATAATAAAGAAGTAGACAACAAACCTCACTGGGCCTAAGCACCACGAGTATATAATTTTTGTGTATCACTCAGTGATATAAAACTAGTATTAAAACACTCACAAAAAATACACAATGTGTATCTCACAGAAGTCTTAGACTCTCTACATCTCTGGATTCTGGATGAAAAAATGAAGGAGCTGAAGATTTCCTTTTATAGGCAAAACCTTGCCTACTATTGTTGAATTTGGTAGCCAAGTTTGAATCAAATTTGGTATCCAAGTTTGAATTGAATTTGGTATCCAAATTTGAATTGACTTTGGTAGCAAAATTTGAATTGAATTTGGTAGCCAAGTTTGAATTAACTTGGGCCAGATTTCAACAGATTTTCAAAACCAAGCATGATTCAAAAGGTAGCATCAAAAGATATAAAGCTCGTGTAGTCGCCAAAGGACTCACTCAAAAGGAAGAGATAGATTTTAAAGAGACTTTTTCGCCAGTATCATCAAAAGACTCTTTTAGAATCGTTATGGCACTTGTAGCTCATTATCACTTAGAGTTGCATCAAATGGACGTAAAGACTCTTTTGCATCTTAAAATTCAAAGCACGTTGTATGTAAACTTATGAAGTCTATATATGGCGTAAAACAAGCATCTTGTCAATGGTACTGGAAGTTTGATCAGGTGATAACCTCTTTTGGTTTTAAGGAAAACACTGTTGATCAATCCATATATCTCAAGTTCAGTGGGAACAAATTTATCATCCTTGTACTATATGTGGATGATATTCTAGTAGCAAGTAGTGATATAGGTTCATTGTATGAAACCAAGAAATTTTTATCTAGCAAATTTGAAATGAAGGATCTTGGTGAGGCATCCTTTGTTCTAGGTATAGAGATCCATAGAGATCATGCCAGAAACATACTAGGATTGTCATAGGAAACTTATATTGAAAAGGTGCTAAGTAGATTTGGCATGCAAAATTGTGCACTAGGAGATACACCTTTGGCAAAAGGTGACAAATTCAGTTTGCACCAATGTCCAAATTTAGACATAGAAAAGAAAGAGATGGACAAAATTCCATATGTATTAGCAGTAGAAAGTCTTATGTATGCACAAGTTTGTACACTTCCAGATATAGCATAGTGGGAGTGTTAGGCCGATATTTAAGTAATCCGGGAATGGATAATTGGAACGTAGCAAAATGGGTTATGAGGTATCTTCAAAGAACTAAAGATTACATGGTCACTTATCGGAGGCAAGATTACTCAGAGATAGTAAGATATTCCGATTTAGATTTTTCTAGATATCTTGGTAGTAGGAGATCTACATCAGGTTATGTTTTCATACTGGCTGGAGGAGTTATTTCATGGAAGAGTGTAAAACAAACATTAATAGCTTCATCTACCATGGAAACTGAATTTGTGGTCTGTTATGAAGCATCAAATCAAGGAATATGGCTAAGAAATTTTATCACTGGAATACAGATAGTCGATGGCATTGAAAGACCATTGAAAATTTATTGTGATAATAAGCTGCTAAGCTATATTCGAAGAACAATCGAAGTTCGTCAAAGTCAAAGCACATTGACATTAAATTTTTGGTTGTAAAGAAAAGAGTTCGGAGTCGTCTTGTGTTGATTGATCATATTAGTACAAACTCAATGATTGTTGATCCACTCACAAAAGGTCTACCGCTTAAAGTATCTCATGGGCATGGGGCTCATATAGGTGTTGTCAGATGTGATGATGAGTCATTTTGGTGGAAGTTTGTATTTTATTTATGCTTTTGACATGATAAAATTTATTTTCTATACAGACTAAAGTTTTGTAAAATTTATGAATTTCATGTGTTTATTGATAAATCTGATAATAAAGATATTAACTTTCTATTGTGATATTACACAAGGTATAAGAAAGTAATTTTGGACTATTAAAGTCACTAAGAAGGACCAGCTGGAAATAGACATGATTTAGATCATTTTGCATGTAATTTTTGTATTTGATCTATGTCATTGGTATTGCTGATATTTGTGACCATTGATGGGTTTAGTTATGAATATGTGTTATGGAAACCTCTTTGATCCTGTATTGGTATTATCGATGGACCAGATTGTTTTGAGATATTTAAATTAAGATAGCAAGATGTGTGCACAATAAAGTTTTATCTATGTATGATTTTTCAGAAACATATGTGGTCCAAGTGGGAGATTGTAAGTAATTTCTAATTTGTAAACTTAAATATTAATATATTATACGTAGATATGCTATCATTAAAGAAGCCCACCATTATATGATCTAATAAAGTATTTTGGGTCTTAACAGCAAATATCTATTAATATGAGTTTATTTTTAATAGACGTAAGAACCTATGGACCTTTTCCCAAGTCTGATGGAGACTTATTAGAAAAGGTACCTTTCAACATCAAAAGTCATATCCAAATCTATAAGTAAATATGGTCCTTGAATCTGAAGTACATTCTCTTCTTTTTTCTCTCCATCTTAGATAAAGAATATTTCAAAGAACTATCTTCAAGGTTTAGAAGATCATATCTTTCCCAAACAAGTCGCTTCAATGAAACAGAGTTAGTGTTCTTATCTTTCTTATATATTGATATTGATGTCTACTGATTTTCTTGTGATCCTGAATAGATTTCTATAAAGTTTTCTAACAGGAGCGGGTTATAATATTTAGCCAGTTACTTGATCCTCTAAACCTGATCAAGGAGCAACTGAATTATCTCTTTGGCTGGACTCAGGAAATTCTCTATATGGATGGATAGAAAACTTGATGTAAAGTAGCAAAAGTTATCAATCAACTCTCTCAATGACCTAAAGAGTGATATCGAAGTGCTTCTTGCATCGAAAAAAGCCTGTTCAAAAGGGATAAGTCTTATGGGGACTTCAAGAGTGGTTTTGCTTGACGTTCTCTGGAATCCCTCAATAGAACAACAAGCCATCAGTTGAGCCTACAGGAATGGCCAGACCAAATGTATTCATGTTTACTGTCCAATGACATCGAAATGGGAGGTTGACAAGATAGAACAACAAACTAGGAAAAAATATCATTCAGATGTTCTTCTATCCAGGCATGAAGAGATTACTTCATGTTCTGTGTCAGAGGATTACATACTTGAATCCATGGTTAAGCATGAGGACATCCATCATATTTTTGTATCTCATGCGCCCTGTGTGGTGCCCACTACATGCTTTAGTTCTTGTAACCAACCATCAAATGGTAGTAGTTAGGTACATGAGGCAATCCGACTTGTTTAGTGTATTTTGGTAATTGCTAGTCTTTGTAGAATGGCTCAAATGTTTTATCTCTTTCCTATGCTAGGATGTTGTTACTGTTTCAACTACTTCTTTACAGGTATTTTTATCTTGTAATCTGATTCTTAGATACAATGCAAAATTTATTTATTGTTCTTTATCATCTAACTATTAGTTTAGTCTTAACTTTCATCAACACTAGTGCATACTAGATGCTCAGAAGATAGTGGAAATAGGAAATTGCTAATCTCATTTGAGCTTACATGAACTGAGTACTTCAGGTTCTTTGACACGAACGTGTTCCTTCTTTTCAATATTCACTAAACAATTCAAAGATTGAATAGGATTATAATTTGGAACAGAGGCATCCCCTGAATCTTTCAAATTACACCACCATTAGTACGCTATAGTAGCACATTAGTCTTTTAACATTGCATAAAAATAAGTTTTCAGAGCCTAATGTGGATATTTTTTTTCCAGGCATTTGGTGCTGAGTTTCCTTAGGATGTGTTTGGGAATCATTTTTATTCATTAGATTGTATAATTATTCAGTTAGTTGAAAAGACTACTACAACTATCCTACTAGTGAACCAGGTTCGTTAGTAGTACCAGCAGAATAAGAAAGAATGTATCACAAAACGAATGCACAGAATTATAGTTGAAAAGCTCCTTGCTCAAGGGAGAAAAAATCACTACCTACACTTGTAGGTTTTTAACAACTTCATTACTTCAAAATGAGCAATGTCAAGATTACAAACTCATAACACTCAATACACCAACCTCCACTCACTCAACTCGCAACAAACGAGAGCCAAATTCACTCTCAACAATAACTCTTTCAAACAAAAACAATATCTTATAATTATTGTCACTCAATGATGATTCTTAAGAAGATTACAACAATTGAACAAATAAGAAGAACCTAACTCTAGAACTTGCTTGAATGCTCTCTTGCTAGTTGCTCTTGCGTGATGAACTTCTCTCTTTGAGATTTGCAAAAGCTACAACTACTAGGGTTAATGATTGCTTATATAGTTGACCCTAGAGTTCCTTAATTAGACTCCTTCTTTGAGTATGACACTTACACTTTTGAGTATAGCATGTATACTTTTCCTTGTGGGAAACCTATTCTAATTTTGCTTCCTTATTGAGTTCTATTCTAACCTTGTTTCCTTATGCGGTTCTACTACTTCTGATTGGATTCCGCTTTCTGATTTCTAGCGCAACAACTTGAACCTGGTTCTGTTTTTCATCATCAAAACAACATAGCTCTGCAAAATCCTAACAATGGTAATTAAGAAATCTAGTGCAATATCACATATTTGAGAAATAATAAAATCATCTCGTTTGTGATTACATAATTACTTTGCGATTCACATGTCATGTTTATCTTTTTACTAATGTAATGAGAGAAGTGCATATTTTTAATTTTGAACTAAAAATTAATTATAAATTTAAAAAATTAGTTGAATACGTAAATACATTTTAATGTGTGACAAGCTATTTAGTTTTATCCCCATTCTCTCCCTCTCCTAGACTTTAATTAGTCCAAGTTCTGCTAATTTCTATTGATGAAATTGATTGCAATGAGCAAATCGAAATGGGATTTACTCTTCCAAATTATCAATGTATGTGGAAACTTGATAGGAAAGGATGATACACCATCAAAAGTGGGTATTCCGAGTTGCACAAGGCTAACACGCCTACCTCAAATGGACAAATTTGGCAAAAAATCTAGGAACTGAAGATGCCTTCCTATGTTGAATTTTGTTTTAAGAGCTTCCAATGATGTTCTTCGAATGGGTAATAACTTGATGAATGAAAAGATTCTTCAATTCGGTGTATGCCCTACATGCCTCCAAGGGAAAAAAGCACTATTGCACTATTTAGTCGAGTGCAATGCAACAAAACAAGTGTGGCTAAAATCATTATTGGGATGGTGACAGTCTACACAATTATTGTTGAATTTGCTTAAGTTGTGGATTGATATCGTGAATTTGAAATTCTAGAAACAGTCTTGTCCGGAAGGAAAGATCTCTGCAACGTAAAATATTTATCCACAAGGAAACTTGATTTTGTCATAATTAGACTAAGGCAAGAATGTCAACCTCTTGTTCTATTGCAATAGAAATTAACTCTACAACAAAATAGTATCCTCCTAGTGAGAGTATCCTTAAATACAATATAAATGCTTCTTGGGATCTTGCTTCGAGAATAATAGGGGTCAGCACACTAGTCTGGAGTTCTCATTCAAATATCCCTTGACATGTTAGCCCTAATATTTCTTACTACTTTAAGTTTTTAATTATCTTGGAGATTATTATCAAAATTCATCTCTC
>JAPFFP010046627.1:0-10868 GCA_026153255.1 Solanum medicagineum
GGAGGCTTTTGAGAGAATTGAGAGTGTATTTGAGATGAGAGTAATGAGTTTTATCCTTTGGAACCTTGTTTAGGTCTCTTAGGAAGGTTAAGATAGCATTGGAAGTCTAAAAAGGGCATTAGAGAAATTAGCATTTACGAAAATGCCATTAGTGAATGGATGGAAAAATTGGCAAAGTGTTGTCTCACTGGAGACTTCACTACCGTGTGGTGCTCCACGGGTCGTGTGGAGTGCTCATGAGACAAGACTTAGACAGAAAAATGGAATTCGAACACTTGAGAAAAAGTTAGCATTGACGTCACTTTGACGACCGCTTTCACAGACCATGTAGTGTTACACGGACTGTTTGCTGGTCCGTCCCACCTAACCTAGACAAGAAAATGTTGCAGGCCAGCACACGAACTGTGTGATGGTCTTGAGCTTGGAACACCAATGTTTGGAGCTAAGTAGTGGGACGCGTCCACTTCACATGGACTGTGTTAAGGCACATAGGCCGTATGGCCAACCGTATAGCCTCTGAGGTGGAAATTTTTTCTAATTATAGTTTCACTCTTGGCATGAGAGATTTTATTTTGTATAAGAGAGATGCCACGGGTAGTGTCACGGACCGTGTGACACCACACGGCCTGTGTGGCCCTTCCGTGTGGCTCGCTTTTGGTTTAAAAATTTACTAAGTATGGGAATCTCCAAGATCAAGCTAGGTTCACTTTCAATCCTTCAATTCAAGCTTATCTCCAAGATCAAGCTAGGTTCACTTTCAATCCTTCAATTCAAGCTTATTTATGTTGTTTAAGGCCATCATAGGTCTCCTACATCAAGCCAAGTTCAAAGGATTTCCATCGGCTAAGTTTTTCACAAGTACCGATAGAAGGGTCAACTTTAAATGGGCATATCTCTTAGGACAAAATGAACTGGATGACCCACAACCTATCAAAGTAAAGATCTTTGATTTATCTTTCCAATGCATCTAGTTTCATCTCATTTAGAGTTTGGACGAAGAATTCATGGCCTTTTTTGTAAAATCTATCTAGGCTAGACGGGAGGCTTCACGACCCATGAAGCTGGCGTGAAGAGTTCCGTGGAAAATTAAAGGAGCATTGTTATTGAGGTATTTTTGATATTTTGACCCATCTCCAAGGTTTTTCAAGACATTTAAACCCCCCTTTTATATTCCTAAACCTTTCCTACACAAATTTGAAACCCTCATTCAAGACTAACCTTAATTTCAAAAATCAAATTCTCTCAAGTCTCCTCTCAAGAACTCTTGTGGATTCAAACTTGGGAATCAAGGCAAATTCAATTCTTCTTCAAATTTCTTCTTGGAATTCCTTCATTAACTAAGGTATGTGAGTTTTGATCCTTTGGTTCCTTCCAACAAGGAGACCCCAATCTTTTCAAGCTATTTTATGAACTTAAGCTCTCTTTGAATATGGGTTTTCATTATTTTAATTTATTAAATTAAATTGATGCGTGGGATATACTTTATTCATGATTTTAAGTTATTTAAGCCCTATTATGATGAATTACATTGAGTTTATAAAATTATGAATATGCATGTCCCTTTTCAAGGCTTGTTTATGCATGGATGATGTATATTATGATCTTAAATGTGGATTTAATTATGTTGTCATTTGAATTTCATATTATATTATTGATTTTAGATTGAATCTCAAATACCTATGCTTTTCTCACATCGTTCATGGCATTTGCATTCATGACGTTGGATTATTATGGAAATTATGAAGTGGGTTAAGCCCAATTATGTCCTATGATATGATTTTGATAAGATTTGAGTTATGACAAGAATGTGATCACATACATGTCTATGTTTAAGGCTCTTTGAGCATCATAGGTGCTTGCACCATATTGTTATAAGAATAGGCTATTCCTAAGCATGAATATTATGAATACAAGTATTGTTTTGGCTTTTGAGCCTAAATGTGTATTAACATGAATTGAATAATTTACTCCTAAAATCATGTATTTATATAAGTATTCTTGTGGGATGTTTGATTTAGCACTAATGGATTGGGGGTCCTCTCCCTTTCCTCGAACTATGTACCAACATAGGAATGGTAGTCATCTATGAAATGACTGGGCCGTAAGGGATGGTTATTCATTTATGATATGATATGATAAGCTTTACAAGAAAATCCTTCCAAAATGACCGGGACGTAAGGAAGGTGGCCACCACATACGAAATGACCAGGTCGTAAGGTGTGATATAGATTACCTTTGACAAATAATATTCTCTAACCGATGGGAGATCAACAATGGGAAAATGCATGTAATAGCTCGCATGAGTTTGTAATGTCGGTTATGGTCTCATCCCTATTATATATACGATCATTAAGTATTTCATACATCATTGGTTTCATGGCATCTTGTTATACTATTCTCTTGATTATATATTTTCTATATTATGTGCGCTTGTCATCTAACATTGAAATGCAGGTTTGGTAAGTTAAATGCATTGCACCCCACATATTTAGTAGATCCAAACATACTAACACATGCTTTTGCCTACATGATATCACCATATAGGGACCTAAGACTACTTTCATCTATCATTGGACGACTAGAGTGGATTTAAGATACTTATTGTTGTGAGTCCTATCTTCCAAGGATAAGACACCATTCCTCTACCTATGGTACTTTTATTTATATCATTTACTTTGAGGTTGAGCTCGGGATGTGTCTTGGCCCCCGTCTCATCTTATGACTAGAGGCATTGTTGGACATCTTGTAGGCTCTTGTATGAATATGTGCTATGTGTTGCATTTGAAGCATATGGTTGTGGTTATTTATTCAATATGACTATTGTGAATTGATTATGAGAATTATGATATGTATGTATGTTTGATGTGGAAATGTGGAAGATCCTAAGTCCCGAATTGCCCCCATAGAGTGAGTCGTACTTACCTGCCCCTTAGTCTTTATGTGTTACGTGTTATGTGAATCTATGTTAATCCCTTTTCCTATGGTATTCCCATAGCGTGAGTCCTACTTTCCCGTCCCTTAGAACTATGTGTTTACTATTTGTATACGCTTCCGTACTGATGATGTGAATATGGATACTTTGAGGATTGTTTGGGGACTCTCGGGTTCTTATTCGCCATGTCACTCCTAGACCCCAGGTCCAAGTCATGACACAACTGCAACCTTCAAGAAGATGGTACACAAGATTGAGATGCGAAGATTCAAGTCTTTGGAATGATGTTCTCATTAGGGGGGTTAATATGCGATGTACTCTTTTTTTCCTCACAAGGTTTTGTCCCATTGGGTTTTTCATGTAAGGTTTTTAATAAGCCTTCCAAAATGGTAGTGTTAGATATGTGTACTCTTTTTCCTTCACTAAAGTTTTTTTTCTACTGGATTTTATCTAGCAAGGTCTTAACGAGACACATAATCTAGCAAATAGACATTCAAGGGGGAGTGTTATGAACATATTTGAGTTATAATGAATGTCTATTATGTAGATTTCTTTAAGAGTTAGGAATCCTACATGGAGAACAAGTCAGTTCCTTACTTGGAGACCAAATTAGTTTTTCCCTATAAATATAAGGGGGTCCTTCATTGTAATATACATTTGAATATTCTTCAAGAGGAATAAGGCTTCTTCTCTCTTATTTTCATAACATCTTTATTGATTTGTCAGAATTTTTTCTAACCCAAAAGTTTTTTTATTTAGCTTCATAGAAGATAAATTTTCTCCTTCTCCTTCTCCTTCTCCTCCTCCTCCTTCTTCTTCTTCTTCTTCTTCTTACTTTATACTTTCATAACATCTTTATTGATTTGTCACAATTTTTTCTAACGCACGAGCTTTTTTATTTAGCTTGATAGAAGACAAATTTTATATTCTTTAGATGTTTAGATCGTGTAAGTTTTTTTGAAATTTTTTACTTAACATATTTTTGATAAATTAAATACTTAATTGTAATATTTTTTTTTGATTCTAAGTTTACTTTTTTCCAGCAATATTATATCATATTGTCATTACTAGATTGATTTTGATGTATTGTAATATTGAAAAATCATTACTAAAATTTATATTATTTGTTCTAATCTATATTTATCTGGCAGTAATATTTTATCCACATGAAGCTTTTGTTATTTCTTCTCTTCGTTGTCTTATTTTATCTATAGTTGTTGTACTTTATTAAGTTAAACATCTTGAAATTTAAGTGCTAATCTCTATATTCTTTTTAGTGCCTATGTCATCGAATTCAGAAAGTGGGATTTTAATATTTGGATGATTCATGGTATAGAAATGCATCAACAAAATTACTTATAAGTACTAGCCAAAAAAATATGTATTTAGAATCATATTTTTAAAAACTTTATAAATTTATTTACTACATTAATTCATATCTCATATTTTTGTGTAGATTTTCAACTTTAACAGAAGATAAACAAAAAATTAAAATGAGAACAAGAGTAATATTGAATACGACAAAAATGTGCATTTGCTAATATGTTAAAGTTTATGAAGGTGAAAAATGAACAATTTCAAACATATATATGTATAGATCTTTTTTTCATATACATAAATTATTAAGTATTATAAATCTGTTATTTCAAAGAAAAAATATGTTATCATAAGAAATGTTTTCAGATTATCATTTTTTTTTTAAAAAATTATAATATTACAAATCTGAAATTTGAATACTGGGGGTGATAACGTCAACGAAAAGTATGCGATTTAACAGGTGAATTTATTTTCTTGTTTGTTATTTCATCTTAAAGTAAAACATTTCATAAGCATTAAATTTCAAATTGAATATTGAAAATTGACTGAAATTCAAATTAATATATATTTGTAATCATATAAATTTCTTAAGTATATATAAAAAGATTTGAATTCAAAATATATTAGTCTAAATAAATATTGTGAATTGATATAATTGGATAAATTAATTAAGTCCAATAAAATATGAATTTGCTTAAAAGTCTAAATTAATTTATTTGGGCTTGAAAAGATGCCCCACTTTATTCGGCTCAATATCCTCTCATCCTAGAGGCCCACTTAATGTTACGTGTCAGATGACGTGGCATGCCAAGTCAAATAAAGAAGTCAATAGGATCATGCCATGTGTCAAAATGACATGACATTCCTATCTCAATCAAAGGCCGATAAGATGTGCCACATATACAAGTGACGTATTTTGACCAATCAAATATCGCCATGTCACTTGAAAGGAGACCTATTACTATCACTTTTTCTGCGCCACATCACTTAAATCTAATTGGGCAAAAAAAGCCTGATTTCATCATAATTCCTCTATTCTACAACTATATATAAGAGTCCTCACAATTTAGAATTCACATACAAGAATTCTAACAAGAAGCCAGAGAGAAGATGTGGATTAAACGCCGCAGATTTCTCTACAAGAAACAAGAAGTCAACAAATCAAGAAATCAAGCATTCAAGTTCAAGAACGCATCAAGATCAAGACCACTGAATACAAGAATAAACCCAAAATCCCTTGAATTCAATTACAAGTCAAGATCAAGTTCAAGAACAAGTCCATATCAAGTTCAAGTTCAAGTTCATCAAATCCTTAAATCAAGATCAAGACCACCAAATTCAAGATCAAGCACAAAATCCCTTGAATGTAAGTACAAGTCAAGATCAAATCCATCAAATTCCACAAGATTCAAGATCAAGCTGAAGAGCCCTTGAATTTATATTTGAAAAGACAAATCAGATGATTCATAGATATTATAGAACTCACTCTTTGAAATAAAAACATTACAATAGTTGCAATATTGTTTTCCTTAATTATTATTTTTTCGACACGAATTTTATTACCATACAAATTTTAACATATCCAGTGGAACAATCTCTATATCTCATCTCAACTTTTCAAGCATAAAAGATTATCAAAATGGCTTCAGAGAGGATCAACTCCCAATCAATTTCCTCTAATGTTGCTGACTCCAAGTTCTATGCTGAAGTGGAGGGAATCTCTTGGTGGTGCTTTCGGAAGTGTTAAAGCTATTACGAGGACCAAATCCACTATGATGGGATGATAAATACTGCGAGTGTCATCCACACTAATTCCTAATTTTGGATCTTCAACCCCAAAAGGAGCAAGGTCCTCCAGAAATGCTTCAGAAGGAGGAAGTAGTGTTGCTGAGAAGAACAAGAACGCTCTGGCTCTACTTGAGGTCTTTGGATCCAAGAAATCTACTGCAAAAAAAGACCATGGCTCAAATGATTCTTCTTTATATGTGTCGCGTAATGTGACCCCTCTAAAGATCAACTTTCACGATAATCTATGCTGCTCTTTAATGTCTCCGACTATCATGCAAGCAATGACAACTGATGCTTCATTTACGGAGGAATAACTTGAAAATCTAGCAACAATAATTGAAGGATTGACCAAGCATGTGCAATACCAAGAGTCGCACATCAATAAGTTGATGGATAAGGTAGATGGCTTACTAGATAGGGAATCTAGCCATGCACCTGGGAAGTGTATTGAAATTCAAGAGACTAAAAATCCTGTGAAGCAAGTATTGCCTATTAAGGAGATGAAAGTTTCTACTGAAGGGATGATCCCACTCGATCAATTCAAGGAGTTCATTGAAGGGACCATCAAGGACAAGTATGAAGTTTTCATCAAGTCTTCTCATATGTATGCCAAGCCTTACATTGCAAGGATTAATAGTCTTAAAATGCATGCCGATTATCAACCTCCCAAATTTCAACAATTTGAGGAAAAAGAAAATTTGAAGTAGCATGTTGCACACTTTGTAGAGACACGTAATTCTGCTAGGACCTATGGAAGCTATCTCGTCAACCAATTCATCCACTCCTTAGAAGGAAATGCCTTTGACTAGTAAACAGATCTTGAGCCTCATTCTATGAATAGTTGGGAGCAACTAGAGCATGAGTTTCTTAGTCGATTCTATAACACAACACACATAGTGAGCATGATAGAACTCACAAATACTCATCAAAGGAAGGATGAGCCAATCATCGACTTCATAAATTGATAGAGGAACGCGACACTTAATTGAAAATATAGACTTAATGAAGCTTCTACGATAGAAATGTGCATCCAAGGGACACACTAGGGGCTTTTCTGCATCTTACAAAGAATCAAGCTGAAGGACTTGGATGCACTGGGGGCTTTTCTGCATCTTACGAAGAATCAAGCTGAAGTCCTTCAAAGATCTAGCCATTTGTGCGCATAACATAGAGTTAAGCATGTCTTCTATAGAAAAAGATATGATGCCTGTCCATGACCCTTGGAAAGGAAAAACCAAATAAGAACCCAAGAGATGGAGCAAATTTGTGCCAAGAAATAACAACAAGGAATCCATGAATGTCAATGCATTACTTATGAAGTTCACGTTAAAGGAAAGGAAGAAGAAAATGATAAAGATGACTTTTCTAAGGCGTCCAAATTGAAATTTGACATTAAGGGAGATACAAGTAAATGAATACCTTTTCTGGATTTCGATGTCTCTGAAATATTTGATTAATTGGTTGAGCTAAATCTCACTAAGTTGCCAGAGATGAAGTGGCCCGATGAAGCTGGAAAGACTGACGACCCAAACTACTACAAATATCATAAACTTTTGGGTCACCCTCTCAAAAAATGCTTTTATCTTCAAGGAAAAAGTTATGCAATTAGCGAGGGAAGAGAAGATTTTCCTCAATGATGAGAAAACAGTTCTACCCAAATCTCTATCACCTTTGGCTCTGATGAGTTTATATCACGGACTCATTTTGAGCTTAGAATGCAAAGAAATATTATCCTCAGTGTACTATTATGTTCCAAATACTAACAAATATGCATGTGTTATGTCAGGAATGGAGCTAAAAGTGTACAAGTGGACAACACTCAACAAAACTTGCAAAAGGAGCAGAAGTGTGAGAAAGGTGGACAAAAGAGGCATCGCTGACCTAGTTGGCGCATTGCCAAATCCTCAATGAGACCACCTAATATTTTAGTAACCAAGTCTCAGGCTCATGCCGAAAGGCGGTCAGAATCGAAATCAAAAAATATATCTGACATATCGCTGAATGGCTAGAGAGATCGCCTAATGTTGTAGTATCCAGGACCCCAAGCTCATGAAAGAAGGGCGACATGAACATGATCTGCAAAGTAATGGTCTGTCGCCTAATCTTACAAAGACTCAAGTCCTCAAGGGAATGTAGAGGAAATCGGTCAAGTGCAGATTTAGTGTATCATCGAAGTGCTCGGTGATGGCCGACCTTGACCACTGAGTGGCAAATTGGTGCACAAACTCTTATGATTTTGGACGAACTATTTAAGCATTTTGGAAAGGACATTTTACATATCATTGACTTCAGATTTTACAGATAGATAGAGAGTGAGATTAGGGTACTAGAACACTCTTGCTATATAATACAACGGTTAGAGGTTTTCAAGCTTGTGGAAGCACAAATTAGAGAGATTGGTTGATTTAAGTCAAATTTTCTCTTTTAACCCTTGATACCCATGCACTCAGCTACTGAAATTGGTATTGAATCTTTATTTTTAAGAATAAGTGGCTTAAAACCCCATGTTGAGGGTGCATAAATAGTATGGGTTTTTTGATTTCTAATGCTAGGTCTTTGATATTTTGACTATATTGTTGTTAATTTGAGTGAATGTTTATTCTTTGCTATGTTTCATCTATAATCCTAAGGTTGCGAAATTGGGGTTTACTTCAGATCTCTAATTATTAATTTAATCTGAATAGTTAGAGTGTGAAATGGATGTATTAGCTGGAACCTTCTGGGGTTTCAGTTCAATGCCACAACCATAGGTTCAACGGCTAAGGTATTAGGTAGTTTGTTGTAATTTCTCAGGCCAGGCATATCCCTGGAGCGATCCGCATATGATATCATAATTGAATCATATGAAATACCTTGGCGTCCTAATTGAACTTAGGTTACCAACATCCTAGCCTATTCACTTATCTTTACTCAATTCGTCAAATATTTAGGCTAGTTTAGTAAATCTAATCTCATGTTTGCACATCCTCAACATCTTTTGATATTTGTTGATTAACTTGCCAATTTAATTGTAGTTTGTTGAATCTCAATATTTGATTATTGTAGCCCCCCAATTTGTACCTATAATTACCTAATTCAATGAAATACTTCAACTCTCAAACCTCCACTCCCTGTGGGAGTTCAACCTGACTCTATTATTGGGTAATATGTTGATGATGCCCATCCCTGCTACCTTTGAGTAGTAGGATTGAGTGATCACAAAAAATGACATCATTGTTAGGGAGTGGCATTTGTTTGTGCCGTAAGTGTTTGCTGAATTGAGTTCTTATAGTTAGACTTGTTTTACTGCTTTCTTGTTGTTTTTGCTATTGATAAAATAGGTGTTAAGGTGGAGGATGATAGGAGCGTCCATGCTGATAATATCAAAGATGCAAATGATTTTCAAAATGTTGACTGGGACTAAGTGGCAGTACGTGA
Organism: Solanum medicagineum; assembly: GCA_026153255.1. Classification (NCBI taxonomy): domain Eukaryota; kingdom Viridiplantae; phylum Streptophyta; class Magnoliopsida; order Solanales; family Solanaceae; genus Solanum; species Solanum medicagineum. Next base: position 9,455 of record JAPFFP010046627.1, read on the forward strand.
GCCATCCGAATACCCCCATTGACTAGAGGAGTTGTATTTGAAACGACCCCAAAAAGTGCCCGAAAATGTGCCTTGGAAGTGCCAAGAATCGTAATTTTCATATATCTCAAAATTCGTGCTTGGTATCGAAAATCCAACTTCATTTTCTTTGTCTGGGGGTCAAATTGAGTGAGAAATGGGTCTAACCCCAAATTTAAAAACAACTGCATCAAAATTTGAAAATCACAAAATGCGATTTCCAGTGAGCAGCCTGCGCCCTTCGCGCAACACGAACTGGTGTTATTTCTGTCCCTTTTTTTAATTTGGTCCAAGATTTTTGAGTCTTGGGCCTAGGTGTTCCCAAACGTGACAATACCTATACTTAGCCAAATTTCACCCTCATATTATTCAAAATATTCCCCAATACTCACTCAAACACTTAGACAAATATTTCACTCCAAAATTCAAGTCCCAAAACTCATCCGGATCTTAAGGTTCTTATTCAAACTTCAAGCCTCCATTTCCAATCTTCTTCAAGGATTCTCCAAAGTCAAGGTATGCGGGTTTCTTTCATTGGTTCCTTTCACCCATGATGCCCAAGCTTCCTTCTAACTAAAATTGCATGACTTAAAGTTGATTTACTTATGGGTCTTGCTTATTATGAATTTTATTGCACACTATGTTGGGGTTCTTGAAATTGTGATTGTTTTAGCATGTTTTGAGCTATGAATTTAGGATCTATTGTGAGATTTGATGATGGGTGTTGATGTATATTGCTTGAGGGTGTTACCAAGTATCTATTGATGGTTTACACTGAATTTTCTAGCATAATTTCACTCTTGAATTGCATGATTTTACATAAGCACTACACACTCGCCAAATGTTTGATAAAATGTTTGGGTTAGGGTTTTTGAGTCATTAATGTTCTAATGCATGACTTATGACTTGTATGACTTTATTATGATGAAAGTATGGTATAAAAGTGTTGATTTCATAAAAAGTATCTTTAGTGTTGGAAGTTGATCAATCGACTCGTTCGGGAGGTAGTAGGCCCGAACTACCTTGATGGGGGGTATGTACCTCAATTGCATCTCTTAGGAGGTAGTAGGCCACTGCAACCTTGTTGGGGGATTTGTACCTCAATTGCCTTGCTCAGGAGGTAGTAGGCCCGTGCAACCTTGTTGGGGGGTTTGTACCTCAATTGCCTCGCTTGGGAGGTAGTAGGCCCGTGCAACCTTGTTGAGGGCTTCGTACTTCAATCGCCTCACCAAGGAGGTGGTAGGCCTTGGTTACTAATAATGGTCTCTTCCTACACATGTAAACTACTCTGTGTACGCATGTTTTACTACAAACATTGACCATACATGAAATATTGTTAGTATGTTATCTATTGAGTACTATTATGCATTTTGACCATGTTATCTATGGTTTGTTG
>JAPFFP010046628.1:0-10868 GCA_026153255.1 Solanum medicagineum
TTTGGAATTCATTGTGCCTTGTCATTCATTTTGTTTATTTGGGGGAAAAGATTGTATTGCGCTTCAGTTGTGTTTCGTTGTTGCTTCCCCAACAATATGTACAACGGTCAGTTATCTTGTCCATAGTCTGAGCATTCAACAGATATTAGGCACAATAATAAGTTTATTTTGACCAAAAATTTTGATTACCATAGAAAAAGTCTTGAATTCTTGGTTGGTTGTAAAGAATTGAACAACAAAAGAGGGAAATAAGAAAGTTTATCTTGGAAGATCATCTTCATATATTTCATCTTCCATTCTCTACCTTCGCCTGGCCTACAAATGTCCACGAATTATACCTTACACATCCAGCCTGATATTTCAGGAATGATAACATCTATATTGAGCCTTTATTTTATTTTTTATATCCTGCAAAATAATTAAAGAGGGGGATGAGGGTGTAAAATATCCCAATGAAAAAAAGCAATGTTAGATGAGCAACAGAAATGCAAGTAATTACTTATATCATATGTCATATGTTAAACATTTTTCATCTATTTAGATCTGCCTTAAAATTGGCACAGAAACTATAAAAGTGAAAGCAAGAAATTTTTATTTTTACAATACCAGATGGTGACATTAAATGCCCATACATGGACCACCACCCACAATAACACTCAAATATTATAAATAAGTAAAGATAGAATAATGCATGTCAAAATTCATACCCATAAGAAAAAAATTCAGACCGAAAAAATATGAAAATACACCAGTGAAATTCGTATGGGGAAAAAAGAAGAAGAAGTAAACCCCAAAATTTGAAGTTGAGCCAAGAGATAAATACATGGACCACCACTCACAATAAAAGTCAAATATATTATAAATAAAAAAAGTTACAAGAATGCATGCCAAAAATTCACACTCATATCGAACAAAATGGGCAAATCATAGAACACTAGGCAAACATATACAAATGAACATTTTCATTCATAGTGAAAAATTAATCCAAAAAGGAGAAGAATCCACCAAATAAGGTGCGGAGATGAAAAAATAAAACAAAGGAAAGAAAGAAATTAGAAAAATTGACCTTTCAAATTTCAATGGAAGAGTGAAACATGCACAAAGTTGGAGGAACTTTTGGCTAAAAACTAAACGTAAAATTAGAAGAAGATAGTCTCAAATAAAAAGGAAAGCCAAAGAATTACACGCATAGAAGTGTAACACCCGCGAAACTACCGAAATGCCCTTACAACGGAATCGTGCGCATAACACGTCTTCCCAAGCTCCAATGAAAAATTTGAGACCGAATTTTCGATCAGCACAAAAAATTGAGTGGGAAAATGGCCTTGATATGATTTTAGAGCAATCGAGTCGGAAAATAATTTTTGCCAACTAATTCCAAAACAGTGAGAGTGCGCGTCCAGGACGCAACGGGTCTGGGGCGCGGACTTACACTGTTGTTTTTTTATTTTTTGGACGTGAACTAGAAAAAAGAAATTTCGCGAAAATACACATGTCTGTGCCCCTGGCACGACGCAGACATGGTGTTGCGGGAAGAAAATTATTTTTTTAATTAAATGAAGGGCCTTTGGTCATTCTCCAATCTATCCTAAGTCCCAAAAACGTGTTTAAAGGACGTTTTATATCAATTAAGGGTTTCAAAATCCATTTTTATCAACTTCTAAGAGAAGAACCTTGAGGGAGAAAGCTTGAAGCCTTGAGTTGGGGATCGAATTCTTGCAAGAAACTTGCACTATTCTTTATTCCAGGTATGTAAGGCTACCCAAAGCATGGAATTGTTCTCCCATCTGCCCCCTTTGATCGTAGAAAGTTAATAGTTGAAGGTGATGAGTTTTGTCTGTAAAATTCTTGAATGCTTTACTGAAAACTATTTTTATATTACATATATTTTCTTGGATTGATGATCATCATAACTCGACTCATTTGTTTAAATGAATTATTTGAAACATCATATAAACCCTACATGATTACTTTGTTAAAAATTACTAGAATGAACTTAGGGGTTGATGTCTAGAGCCTTGGCCATATGGGTTTGCTTGCTTGTTGTGGTCCGGATCCTGAGTTGAATGTGTTAATGATTGATGTTGATGAGATTGATATCCTTAGAGTTTTAAGGAGGGTGAATTTAATCTTAAAATAAAGAATGTTCCTAATTCCTTTAATTGATAGATGACGAGATGAGTTAATGTTCCTTGTCCAAAAGAGACTAAGTGATAGAAAATCTTGATTGTTTGACAACTTATGAGCATGTTGAGTCCTAGGAGGAGTATTGAGCACCGAAATGAGTAAAGAGTGAATCTCACTCGCACTCATTAACTACGTGGCCAGCGTATGAGAGGATTGGACAGTGAAAAACACATGTTTCCTCAATCTCAAAAGAGAACTTGATAGATTTATGGATCCACTAATAGACATGTCCTCTACCCCGACATCGTATTGAATGGATGTGGCAACGACATCGCTTTCGTTATATCATCACCAACTCATAGGTGATGGTTGTCGGTTAGAGAAACTCCCAAATAGTTTTCATCTTGATAGTACTATGATGTTGACGTGATGATATGAGTCGTGATTGATGTTGATGTGATACTGTCATACTCCTTATCCTGAGCTGAGATGAGTGCTTGATGAGTTGATGTCATTCCATGTTATTGTACTTATACTATTTACTTTTAGTCTGTTTACATACCGTACATTCTACGTATTGACGCCATTTGGAGCTACATCATTTCATAATGTGGATTCAGAAGACAAGGGACTTCAGTAGACGATTCGTTGAGGTTCAGAGACTTCTAGCTTTAGAGATTGGGTGTGTCCTCCCCTATATTCGGAGGATGTCTTTGATTTCATTTTCTTATGTTTTGAGTTATTCTGAGTTTTTGGTAACCATGGCCTGTCCTGGTACCTTTTTAGACTTATAGAGATAGAAACTTCATAGACATAAAGAGATGATGGGTTGATGTTGGGGTCTTTTTCCCTTTCTAGTTTGAATTGTCATAATTCTATCTTATGGTATGGACGGTGATAATTAGTCTTATGGCCTATGACCCTTATTCTTGATGTAGATGTGATAGGATAGAGTTGTAAGCTATTACATATATTCTGATGTCTTCCGCTGATCTATTGATTTAATGGATAAAATGAGGGCAGGTGGTTCGCTTGGGACTAGCAATAGTCTGTGAGTGCCAGTTACGCCCATGATACGCTCCCGGGACATGACAAGAAGCACGTGTAACGATATTTATTAGCACAAATAAATATAGCCACGTACGAAAAGACTTGTCATTCACATGGTGGAATATGGAGAAGTTGTAGTAATATAGAAAAGCCAGAAATATAAAATTGTGATAGTGATATTTACAAAGTTGCCCTTAGTAGTACCAACAAAGTTTCATTGATTAAGTGTGTGTATTGTATTTTAAGTATAAACCCCTCAACATAGTCCCCTAGCATAATCCAGTGGTGAAGGAGATTCATATGCTTTCTTCAATCACAATAACTTTTATTGACTTTATAGTCTGGTAACTTAGCAAAAAAATAGAACAAACATAGAAGCAATTAAATCTCCATTCTACATATTTCCTACCCAATATTTACTTTTTGTAACCAAAAAAAAAAAAATTTACTTTTAACTCAAAATTTTAAGTAAAATAGATTCAAGTCTCATCTATGACATTAACTTTAATCTTGTACCCAATATTTATTTATTTTTAGATATAAATATTATTTTGAGAAATTAACATAATTAAAAATTAATTATTACCTAATCACTGCTGTAGAAGCTTCATGTTTATATTTTATGTTCGTGCAAACATAAATGTTTTCTACTTATTCTTCTAATCATTTTTTGCAACTCAAACGATCAACTTCTATATGATTCAATAGTCAAGACAATCCATCAATAACAACTTCTAGTCAACAAAAATTCATTACATGAGTAAATATTTTTTTGAAAAATAAAAGGATAAACATAATTTGCACATATCTTATATCTTAAATATTTAACATTTTTTTTATATATGTATGAGTAAAGTAGCTTTTATGTAAAACAAATAATTTAAATCATATACTTTAATTTGCTTCATCCTTATTTAATTCATTTGCAAGAAGAAGCTTATTGTTAAATGGTTTGAATTAGTTTGTTAGAGTTATATCGCAAACAAATAATAATCTACACAAAGAAAAGAAATTTAAATACTAATACATAAATTGAAAAATTACATTTAATTAAATATAAAAAAGATTTAAAATTATATATTAAATTATTTCTTTAAACTCTTTAGATCGATGATCTGTTGGATTAATCCCAAGCTTTGATGTATTTCAAGTATTACATACCGAATATAATGAATATCTTTTAATAAATAGATATGACTTAATAAATTTTACCTTGAAATTTGTGTGCTAGTATAAGTTGAAGAACAATAACAGATTGATTGTCAGAATTTGAAAGTGAATGTGCAATTTAATTAATAAATTCTCCCCAAAATATTAATAGTAGCTTATTGTTTCTTGTAAATAAAACAGACATAGCATTTATAGTATATTATATTATCAATTCTATCTGTATTCTACAATAATTTTTGTTGTTACTCATTATTTTTTAGTTCCACATTCATAAATTTCTTAATTTTCACTTTATGTTGTACGTTTTAACTCGAATGAAACTGACAATTTATCCAATCATATCTAAAATGTAATATTTGTTAAAAATAAATGGTAAAAGATAATATGTACAAATTTTAAGACGTTATTTATTATTAAATAATTCAGTCTCGTCCAAGTCATTCCAGTTGATTGAATGACCAAAAATTAAAAATACTAACAAAGAATAGTGCAAATATAACACATACACCTGTAGAGGAAACTGAACAAGAGAATGCAGCTAAAGGGACAAGGAAAAAGATTGCAAGTGAACATCAGACATCTACAAAAGGGTGGATAACAAGTGTCAAAATAGAGATGCAATTGATAAGGATCAACACTTTAATAATTCAACAACAAAACTAAAAGGACAGGAGCAAAAAAATCTCAAAATCCAATGCCAATGGAGATGAAGATAATAAGAATAAAATGCAAGCAACAAAAAAGGATAATGGTCTGATCCCCAGTTGAATTGGATAAAAGTTTTGCAGAGGCCAGCAATGAAGAGAACAGTATGGACAAGCAAATAAAAATATATAATGATCAAGAAATTCAAAGATGATGGTAGATTTCCACCTGATTAAAAAAGATCGAGGTTAAGGGTGATGAGGAATTAGTATTGAGATGTGGAGATAAAAATTAAACTCCAATGAGCTAGTAGGCTCTCTCATATTAGGAAAAAAGTAGGGGTCCTGCAAACATAAATGTTATAAATCGTGGTTTGTATGGTTTAAACATACTAGCTATCAACAAGACATTACAAGGAGAAAAACAAACATAAAAAATTACCTCCTATTTGATTCAAGTTTTAACTTACATATTTTTATTTTGTGAGGTCCTATTATCCCTTTGATAGTGGGGTAACAAAAAATTTTATTAACAACATTCAAAATCAAGTCTCATGAAATTGTACACAAATAAAATATATTTGTCATTCTAAATTAATTGAAAGATAAAAATCAACAGAACGTATAAATATAAATCGAAAGTGTTAAATTCAAGAAAAGTAAAAAGTTTTCTATACTTTATTCAAACACGAAGTTGGGAAGAAAGCATATGTTCAATAGAAAAGTCAAGATAAAGGAGAGGAAAATAACATCACAGATTATCCCATAATTAGACATGCTTTGAGTAAATAGAGGGTTTGTTTAGTATATTCTACCTCCATACTTAAACTAATTTTTTGAATTTTGTTAATTGGGTTTTGTAGTGGTAATAGCACAAACTTTTTCTATGAAACACACTTATTTGCAATTTTTAAAATAAAATTATTATTATCAAAATAATTTATATAATTATAAAATTATGAATATAAATTGTGGCGATCAAAATATTATTCAAATGTTGAATAATATTTATACTCTTTATAATTTATATTCATTAAGACTAAAATTGTAAAATTATAAACTTTGTCCTTATTTTATTGAAATTAATTTATCATTTCTATTTAACATGAGAAGTAACAACTAAATCTTAAAATATTAAATGCTATAATTCTATTTGTTGATGAACTAATGTAACACTTCCAAGCTTTTCTAGCAAAGACCGGGCCAAGAAATTAAAAAAGGTTAAATAATACGTCCAAAAAAGGCTTTGGTACAATTTTCGATCAAGGGATTTGACAGATAATTTTTCAGGGCAAAATTATCCCAACATAGTTTATTCAATACTTTTCTTCATATAAAGCCCTCCGCGAGTGCAATTTATGCTTTTATTCATCAAATGTATTTCATGAGTGCAATTTATGTTTTTGTTCATAAAACGTACTTCATAAGTGCAATTTATGTTTTTTTTCCATAAATTGCACATCCCCAATACGTTTTCCGTGTTTCGTCAAAAAATGAACTAAAATAGAACAAGTTCATATTGTGGACTTACTCCATCACAATATTTGATTTTTAGTTATAAGTAGAGGGCATTCTCATCTTTTTCTCACCCCTCCTAGATTAAAACTCTATCGTTTTGAGACTAAAACCCATCCTACATTAAACCTACCATTAGTTTTCTCTCAAAAGCCCTCAAATCCTTTTTGGAAAAGAGGAGGTGAGAGAAGAGGAAAAACTAGAGTTAAAAGGATTTAAGCCAAGTCCTCAGTTTTCATTGTCGACTCTCCGTTCCCAGGTATGTAAGGCTTTCCAAACGTTGTTTCAAGTCCATTTTAGTATCTTTTAACAATTAATTCCTTCCCAAATTAAAATATGAGTTGAGCTTAAGTGTCCCTTCTTGTTTTGGTAAATTTCTTTGAGTTATATCCATGTGCTATCTCTTTAAGTGTATTATTATATTACTTTACTTTTTTACCAAATTAAAGTATGATTTGAGCTTAACCATTTTTGTATTGAGTAAATTTCTTCGGGTTATATGCATATGCTATCTCTTTAAAGTGTATTATTGTATTACTTTACCTTTTTATCAAATTAAGTTATGAATGTTAATGCATTATATTAATATATTTATGACTCTAAAGAATTCATGAAAAGTTATCAACTCCAAACTATGAGTTGGTTAATGAAGTATCTTATTGAGTTTACCCGTTCAACTTGAGTAGTATAAGAAGCCTATTTACTATATATTTTACTATATTTTATTTTGAACGTACATATCAGTTTTGGAAGAACAGTCCAGTCAGTTAAAGTATATCTTGCTATTTATTATGCATAATTTTTAGAGTTTGAGGGAACTTGAAAATTCCAAATACATTATTTTATCAGTAAAGAGAATGATTATTTTCTTTTCAAAAACAACATTAATAGTTATAAACAACATATTGTTTTATTTTATTTTTTCAAAAATGATATACTTTTATTTTATTGAAAGTCGTTTGATTTTAAAATTTTCATTTTTACTCTTAATTAGACTATAGTTATACAAATATTTATGGCTTAGTTTAGATTATTATAGAAAATGTTTGATTAAGCTTATAAACTGATTTAACTAGTTTAGAGATACTATTTTAACTTAACGAGTTTGATAAACATTTTATAAGTCAAAATTGGTCAAATATAATCTCCCCCAACTTATTATTTTTTAGATTATGCCTACTGTTGACACCCAACTTTTACCCTTCACGGTGTCAAATTAGTCGTCAAGCTTTACTTTTAGTTTAAACGATTTTTAAACAATTAAAATGAAAAAGAAAAAGAAAAAGAAAAAAAGGGAAACTAAAAATCCCGCGCGTGGGGGACACGCGCCCCCAATTCCCTTTAATTTCCTTCTTCTTCTCCATTTTGAAGAAAGAAAACCCTAAAACCAAAATAGAGATAGCAACCCCAACCCCATCCCTTTCTTCTTCTATTCTTCACCCTCTCCTTCTTCATCTTCCTCAACCTCAAAACCCTAGCCGCCCCTCGAACGTTCACCTCGACAATCCCTTACCAGACCCCGACGCACCAACGTTCGTCCAACCCAAAATCAGATCGCATTGCGACCCTTTTGTCAGAGCCGACAGGTCGCATATTCCTTCACGCATGCCCGACAACCCCCAAAACCCATACCCGCTTGTCGAATCGACCGTTACCCTGATTTCAAGCCTATATAATGTTTCTTCCTCTTCATTTATCGAGGGGGCGATTTTGAAATTCAAAAAAAATCCTAGCAAAAGCTTTTGGTTACTAAAATCCAGAAACTCCAATCGATTCTCTGAGTTTCATATCGAAATCCTAAAGAATAGAGCATTTCGTTTCAGAGTCAAGTCAGTTGCGAAACTCACATAGTGGTGGTTGAGCTCGTCTTTGTTAGCTCGTCGTCGTCCCAGTTCCTGCTCCAAAATGTACCAATCTCGCTTTATTTTCGAGCCTTGTACACTGACTTAATGTGACTGTTGAGACTCGCACTGACTAAAAATGCCCTGTAGTGTTGTGGTGTTGTCGTCGTTTGGTCGTTAAGACGTTTCTGGACTATTTATGATGCTGCTAGCTAGTATGTTTGTTAAGTCGATACTGTGGGTTGTTGTTATTGATAGTATTAAATTGAAGTTGCTGTGTGATTGCTTGATTGAGATTAAGACATCGCTGGTTCACATAAATGTTTCCAGTCATGAGTTTATCGACTTCCAATTTGTCTATGTCTTATGTTGATGTCTAGTAATCCAAATATGCTTGTCATAAGCCCAAAAGTGGGAGTTAGTATCATGATGTAGCAAAGTTAAGATGATTTGGGCTCTGTTCTATTAATGTGATCTGGGTTGTCTCTGTTGTGGAATTTGTTTTCTTTAGCATGTTAAAAGGGATAAAACTAGATCAATTCGCATCGCAGTGGCTCATTCTGTCTCTGTTTTGTATGTGTCGTTTAGTTTAAAGATTAAGACTGTTGTGTGGTTCATAGTTCTTAAAGTATTGTCTGTTTAGCTTTCTTCTAATTGCAGAGCCTCTCTCAAGGCAGTCACTGTTGTAAGGTTTTCATCGCCAGAGCATAAGCTTTCAGCAGTGTTCTTTATTTTATTAAATTTCCTGAAGTGTTGTTTGATCTGTTTAGTTGTTAAGGGTATAGCTTTCTACAGTGTTGCTATCTGCTCTGTCTTCAACTTTGTCATGTATTAAAGCCCCTCTTTGGATTATTCTGGGTTCTTAGCCTGCTTAGCGACCGTCAGGAGTCCTAGTTTGTCATTGCGAAGCTGAATCTTGTCCGTTTTAATCACTGTCCACGGCTTTATCTGCAGTTCCTTGCCTTAAGGTCCACTAATTTGAAGTTTTATTCAAGTTTCTGTTATTATGTGTCAAAAGATGATTTCATTTTATGAGTCGAAGTTGTGATAATCTTATCGAAATAAGAATAGAACTTTGAATAGGAATCTGACATACAAATGTGCAGGCCATATAATTGGCAGTCTTAAACATGCAAAAATATAGCTACACTCTCTGTTCATATCCATTTCGTTTCAATAATAATCAAGCTATTTAAATTCCTTTTACATGAGTTTAAATCTTACTCTTCGTCATTGACCATCTGAAACGTTCTATTCTTGTGTTAAGTGTGATTGCCCAGAGGTTGGTTAAGCATCTTTAATATCCTTGTTTAAATCATATTTTGCTTCTTTAGCTGCTGGCTGCTTTGCTGTTGTCTGCTTCGCTACTGAAATTTACTAAGCTATCTTTGTTGCTACTATTTTGGAGTCAAGTGTTTGGGTGTCACTCTGTTTCAGGAGAGTTAGTTATGCTTAAGTGTTATTTTGAGTCTTGCTAATCCATGTCTCTTCTTTTGCATGAATACATCAATCTGAGTCCGTTGTGGACTTCTCCCCATTCTGCATTCATTGGGCCACGGAGGTCCAAACTTCCTCTTTTTCGAGTCAGCCCAATCCCAAGGAGAAGCAGCGGCTATACCAATCTAGGGATAAAAGCCCGAATTCGCAAGAATGAAGATTCAAATGGGATAAAGGCCCAAGGATTACTTCATTTCTTTTCTTTATTTTTATTGCGTTTATATATTTGTATGTGTTTGGACTCATATAACATTTTTATTCTATTGGTTTTAATCTAATTAGATTCCCTGGCATGTCAAAAACATTAATGTTATGTTATTTTGGAAAAGCATGTGTGAAAGATAAAAAAAGGGGGAGAAAGATAATTTTTTACACTTTTAGTTCAACTTTTAAATCTAGTCAAATTTTTTTCTTAAGTTTATTCAACTTCTTTCGAGTCTAACCAAGGTTTTTTTTTAGATTAATAAAAACAATCAATCCTTTTTTCAAGTCAAGTCAATAGTTAGTCAAATCACTTAATCGCCGGATAATCGGATTTAGCGGCCATTTCGAATGCGTAAAACATTCTCGAAGTGGAAATGTGAACCCGAACCTATTTCTCTGAATTTTAAAAGATTTTTCTGTTAGTCTTTTAAAATATTTTAATGGTTTCCTAGTTATCTGTAAAACTAGGTAGCGACTCTGTGTCTTTTCGAATTTTGAAAATTGGTTTTACTTAAATTAATTGAGTTTTAAATTGATTTTCGATTTTTGAATTTCTTTTTTAAAATAAAAGTTATTTTTCGGCATAACAGAAATGACGACTCTGCTAGGGAATTTAATTAGGTTCTAACCATTGGATTATGTTTGACTAACTATTTTGTTTGTTTTGCTATATTTTGTTATTTGCTTTATTTGTTTAAGTTTGATATTAAACTGTCATTTGCATTTCATGGCATTTCCTATTCTATCTTGTGTATTTGGAAGGATGGTTTTGCGAGCCCGCAGCCGGATCTCCAAATACTTAACCCTTTCGGAATAAGTG
>JAPFFP010046629.1:0-10868 GCA_026153255.1 Solanum medicagineum
TATGTTCATAGGCTTCCATACATTGTCACTTTCAAACCAGCATACACACGTAGATGACAAGTTACATGGGTTCTGTTTGCCAAATAAAGTTCATGAGTTGTTCCATTTCATACGCATTACATAAATTGTGTAACGTACTCTTTTCATTGTCATATTGTCTTATATAATTATCTACATGTCACATGCTACATATATAGTCCTACAGTTCTAATATTGTGACCACCAAAAGAACCATCTCAAAGGTAATTGAAAGGCAAAAGTATATTGTTTATTAATGGGTGGTAGCCCGAGGGGTGGAAGGATCACCTAGCCAGGGACGATCCTATCACGGGTGGTAGCCCGAGGGGTTAAGGAAGAACCTAGCCAGGGACGATCCTGATATAGAGTTGGTCATTTGTATTACAGCTGTGCACAAATTATATAGTAAAGGTAAAGTAACATAAAGAACATAAAATACACGATTCCATAGTATATCCAAAGGTGGTCCCTAATCTTACACCCCTGCATGGTTTTATTTGAATTGTTACTTTACATATGGTATATCCTACCTTATATACTCAGTATATTATCTCGTACTGACGTCCCTTATGGGGGACCTGCATTTCATGCTGCAGGTATAGGTGCTATTAGATCTCCCCAGTAGGAGTACAGGACATCTAGTTGCTGATACCAAGCTCCAGGTTGCTTCGGGGCTTTGTGTGTGTCTAGAGCTTATATGTTCATATTGCACAGTTAGTTGAGGCGGGGCCTGTCCTGACCCTTGTCAAATACTTTCTCTTATCTAGAGGCTTTGTACACTATGGAAATTAAAGTGTAGTCATGCCTAGTACTTTAAACACCGCGGCACCAACGGCCTATTCACATGCATTTTCTTTTGGCTTGTTATCGCTGTTTATTTTCTTAAAGGTATGTCAAAGGTAGAAATCCTTTATAGTATGTATATAAAGCGCATAGATACAGGTTGGTTCTCCCGGGCCTTATCGACAACGGGTGCTAGTCCGCCCTAACGGGATTTGGGGCGTAACATAAATTCCCAATGGTATTCCATGATGAGCTTCTAGGGATTCCCCCCAAAAGGGAAATTGATTTTGCTACAGATTTGCTCCAAGATACGCAGCCTATATCCATTCCTCCCTGCAGAGCTAAGGGAATTAAAGGAACAACTGAAGGACTTACTTGATAAAGGCTTTATTAGGCCAAGTATATATCTCTGGGGTGCTCTAGTACTCTTTGTTCGAAAGAAAAGATGGCTCCTTACAGATATGTATTGATTACGGAAAGCTAAATAAAATTACTATCATGAATAAGTATCCTCTTCTGTGGATTGATGACCTATTCAAGCAGTTGCAGGGTGCCAAATGCTTTTCAAAGATTGACTTGAGCTCCGGGCACCACCAGTTGCAAGTCAAGGATGCTGAAATTTCAAAGACAGCATTTAGGATTAGGTATGGACATTTTGAGTTCCTTGTCATGTCTTTTGGGCTTACAAATGTGCCGACAGCTTTTATGGACCTGATGAATCGAGTCTTTAAATCATTCTTGTATAAATTTGTGATCGTGTTTATTGATGACATCTTGATATATTCATGGTCATAAGCTGAGCATGCAGACCACTTGTGAGCTGTATTACAGACTCTCCAGGATAATAGGTTATATGTTAAATTCTCTAAATATGAGTTTTCGTTAACTTCTATAGCTTTTCTTGGCTATGTTATTACAAGCAAAGGTATCAATGTCGATGGCCAAAAGATTAAAGCAGTAATGGCCTGGCTAAGACCATTGAATCTGACCGAGGTCCATAGCTTTTTAGGCTTGGCAGGATATTATAGAAGGCTTGTTGAGGGATTCTCCTCTATCTCTGCACCACTAATGAGATTGACACATAAAATAACTAATTTTCAATGTACTGGTGCATGTGAGCAGAGTTTTCAAGAGCTAAACAAAAGGCTTACCACCACACATATCTTGGCTCTTTCGGATAGAACCAAAGGATACGTTGTAGTGATGCCTCGAGAATTGGCCTAGGTTATGTTCTTATGCAGCATGGTAGAGTTATTGCATATGCTTCCAAACAGTTGCAAAAGCATGAACAAAACTATCCTACCCATGATCTTAAGCTCGCTGCAGTTGTTTTTGCCCTAAAGATTTGGCTACATTATCTATACGGATTTCATGTTGATATTTTTTATCGACCACCAAAGCCTCCAATATTTATTTAAGCAGAAGGAACTGAACCTACGACAAAGGAGGTGGATAGAATTAGTAAAAGACTATGATGCTGCCATTTTATACCATCCCGGTAGCATCAACTATGAAGGGACTCATGCGGTTTGGAAATAAAGGAAAGATCAATCATAGGTATGTCCGTATAAGATTATTCGAAATATTGGCAAGGTTGCATACGAGCTTAATGTTCCTTCAGAATTAGGGGTAGTCCATTCGGTGTTTCATGTATCGATGTTGCGGAAGTGCATTAGAGATCCTTCGTGTATTACTCACATTGAGGATATCCCCATTACTAAATACTTGTCTGATGATGAGGTTCCAGTAGCTATTTTAGATCGACAAGTGAGAAAGCTTCGAAATAAAGTAGTGGTCTCCATGAAAGTATTGTGGCAGAACAACAATATTGAGGAAATAACTTAGGAAGCAGAAGAGGAAATGATGAAGAAGCACCCTCAGCTATTTACAAATTAAGGTAAGTTGCATTTTAAAAATTTGCAGTCATCTTTCTAAAGTAACTTAAATTTGAAATGAGTTAGAAGTATAATTTATACGGGTTATCACGGGATAGCTATACAAAGCTTAGTAATTAGAGATTTTTTTGGAGTTGATTTATGGATTGGAGGGATAAATGGTATATCCTCAAAAATCACATTTTAGGAGACAGTAGTGCAACCAAGAAGCTTTCTTAAGACATTCACGGTCGAATATTCTTAAGGGCATGGGGGGGAGGCGGGGGGAGGTGGACTGTGAGGCCCTGTGTTTCTCTTCTTCCATAATATTATAGGCAACATGTTATATAAGACATATATGATTTTGTATAGAACCTGAGGATAATCCCTAAATACACATTGGGGTTTAAAGAAATGGCCCGAGTGGCACCTTGTCCTTTTCGAAATGTTTAAATTATGTTTCACTTTTCAGATGAGAGTAAAAGTGTATAATTCATTAATAATGGATCTTTAAAGGGTGGTTTAATAGCTCAAAGGTCATATGTTAAATTTTGAAATCAAGAAAATTGCAAGATAAAGGTGGGCCAAAGTTATCGTAAGTTTCTTTAAGAAATCCTTCATAAATTTGGGTCAAATGTATCATGTCATATCTCCCAAAATATAAAACGTTAGAAGATCAATCTAGTTTACAAGAACAAACTGTGCATCAAACCAACTTAAGAATCAAATGTTATGACAGATTTACTGTGACTACCTAAGCAAGAAACTAGGTCATGGGCCAGGTCGAGTCAAATCCAACTTTATGTTGGCTAATTTAGCCTTTTAAATCTAAATATTAACGATTTTCATCCCACAATAGTTCATAAGCTGAAGAGAGGGCTCCCACAAGTTCCCTAAAAGATTTAGGTAAGTTTTTACCATTAAATTTCATCCCCGTGCCTAGAAAATGTGTGTCTTACGCTTTGCAAATGTTTTCCCCTTCTATTACCTATGTTTGGGGTTGTTTTTGGGATATAAAAAAAGTAATGTTCTTGCTAATTATTCTTGGTTTGCAGTTGTTGCGTTTAGATAATACTTTTGGGGCTCTTTTATGGTTATTTTTACAAAGTTCTACGGACGTTTCCTCGCTAAATACTATATAGCGAGTCGGGTCATTAATGCTTAATTCTAGATTGTTTATAGGTGTGTTAAGTTTCATATATAAAGTGGTTGTGAAGCTTAGGATGTAAGGAACAACTCTTATAAAGAGACTTTGGACCATTGGACGTCCGTCGGAAAGGTATGTTAAAGCTAAGCTCTATCCCTCCTTTTAGCACGAAATCCGGGAAGTTTCCCAAAACGTCAAATGCGATGTCTTACTATTCTGTTGCTAGAAATACCTTATGTGAAAGGCATTAGGATTGCAGCTGAGTTATTTTCATGATGGTATTAGGTTGACATTCCATTCGTTCGCTTAAACTGGACATTCAATATCTATATATCATTTTGTTGGTTTCATGACTACCTATCCGTATGTTCAAGGTGTTTCTCTTCATGGTGTAGCTCCATTAAAATAAATATAGATTATGAAGGGAATGTAGTAGTCATAATCAATCCTTCTTCCAAACAAAAACCATAATTGAAACACTTAACAAGTAACGCGTTGATTTCCAATAATCTCTAGCGTAATGTTCCTATTTAAATTACTAAGACTCTTGATTCTTTTTAAATACTTTCTTTTAGTATTTGATATGGGACCAAGTATAAGCATTATTTAAAACACCTTTATTGAACATTTTTAGAGTTAACGCCTCATTCTAAATGTTGAGTTAAGATATAAAACTTATTCGAAAGACATGTAAGATCCCATGAGCCATGTGTATATGCTACGACGATGATTATGACGTTATGAGGATAAGTGTACCAATGAGCCAAGATTGGCTAAATTTATGTTATGGCCTACTATGTGCATGCGATATTCATATCATACACGGCAAGTTATGCATGGACTTCGAGCTATAATCGGAGGTACGGGGCCAATTTGCCCCAATGGTTATATATATGTGTGTGTGTGTGTGTGTGTATGGTACAAATGGCCACAGGTTGGCAATATGATGCCGGTCAACTACCAGAAAGAACTAACACTGCTAGCATTTTGTTGGGTATGTCATGTATTTGCATCTATATATGTATATTCACGACATGCGATACTCGAGCATACCATGCATATTTGATCACTAGGAGTTGATTGTTGGCTATTAAGATTACTTGAGTTTTGGTTACAGGTGGTATTTCTATTACCCTTTTTACTACTGTTATCTATGGTTTGACTTTCTACCTTACATACCAGTACATGTTTATTCATACTGGATGTCTCATTGTCTTGGGATGTTATATTTTTTTCGTACGTGCAGGTTCAGGTAGGGACTCTGATCGACCCCTCCACTAGGAGCCTCGTTCAGCTATGAGTTGGTAAGATCCATCTCTTCCTGGAGCTTTCACAAGATGTTTACTTTTTTTTGTACAATTGAGTATAGTCGAGGCCCTGTCCTGGTAATATTAGTGATTCTCGTAGAGGCTATTGTGGACATGTTATTTTGGGTTAGTTCTTTTGTGTCTTTTAGTCTCCAGTCATAGGATTGACATGTATATATAGTGTGTGACTATACCTCTGTTGTTGCAGCCTTGTCGGCTAGCTAGTACTTTATCGTTTTGGTTTACCTATCTTGTTGTATATGATTTGATGTCGACCAGGTCATGACCTAAATGGTACAGGCTTAGTTTTTCAAATGTTATGCTGCCCGATTTTCTTCTGGTCCCTAGTTTAATTAACTAGAATGTTTAGTGTCTTAACCGGTCAATAACGGTATCGAGTGCCAATAATGCCTCCCCTCTTTTTGGAGCATGATAGGGGAGGCCTGACTCCTGCCCTTTCACGAGAGATGGAAGAAAAGTTGAGTAGTCTAGAGTCTTGGATTAGTGGCGGAGGTACGAATAATATGTGGGAGACTATTACTGGTTACATTAGAAAAGTAGCTATCGAGGTACTAGGGGTTTTGAAAGGGACCTGTAGGCGACATCAAGGTGATTGGTGGTGGAATGATGAAGTCTAAGGCAAAGTGAAAGCTAAGAAGGTTGCTTATGCAAAGTGGTTGGAGTGTAGTGAGGAGGATGAAAAACGAAGACAGAAGCGCAGATGGCAATGATGAGTGCTGAGACATCAGCTTTTGAGTGCCTATATGTGGAGCTAAGTGATAAAGGCAGGGACAAGAAATTGTATAGGCTCGCTAAAGAGAGAGAAATGAAGTGCATCAAGGATGAGGAGGGTGAGGTATTGATGGATGAGACTTCCATTAAGCTAAGGTGGCAAGCTAACTTTCATAAATCTTAAATGAAAAAAGAGATAGTTTGATATTGAGCTGGGTGAGTTGGCACACTCCAAAAGGCAGCGAGATTTTGGTTATTGCAGGCGGTTCAAAATTGAGGAGGGTAGACGTACTATTAGTAGGATGAAGAGAGGGAGGGTGATCGGAGCCCATGAGATTCTGGTAGATTTTTGAAAGAACATGGTCAAGATGGCATAGAGTGGTTGACTAGACTTTTAAACGCTATTATGAAGACCGCCAAGATGCTGATGAATGGAGGAGTACAATGGTTCCATTGTACAAGAATAAAGGCGATATTCAAAATTGTAACAATTATAGGGGCATCAAATTGTTAAGCCACATTATGAAGGTCTGGGAGAGAGTGGTGGAATTAAGGGTGGGAAAAGCAGTGTCTATTTCAGAATATCAGTTTAAATTCATGCTGGGGCATTCGACTACTGAAGCAATTCATCTTGTTCAGAAATTAGTGGAGAAATATAAAGAAAGAAAGAAGGACCTGCAAATGGTGTTTATTGACCTGGAAAAGGCCTATGATTAAATTCTGAGGGATGTTTTATTGAGATGCCTAGAGGCAAAAGGTGTTCTAATGATGTATATTAGGGCAATAAAGGATGTGTATGAAGGAGCCTGAACTCAGGTAAGAACGGTGGGAGGAGACCCAGAGTACTTTCCTGTTGAGATGGGACTCCGTCAAGGATCTGTGTTGAGCCCTTTTCTTTTGCTTTGGTAATGGATGAGCTGACACAGTCTATCCTGGAGGGGGTACCATGCGTATGCTATTTGTAGATGACATCGTACTGATTAATGAGACTCGGGCCAAAGTTAATGATAGATTTGAGATTTGGAGAGATGCTTTAGAATCCAAAGGGTTCAAATTGAGCAGAACCAAAACAAAATAATTGGAATGTAAATTTGATGTTGCTAAAGATGAAGCAGACACTGAAGTGAAGCTTGCCACTCAACCTATTCCTAAGAGAGAAAGCTTTAAGTATCTTGAATCCATCATCCAGAGTAGTCGCGATATCGACGATGATGTTACACATCATATTGGGGCATCATGGATAAAATGGAAGCTTGCCTCAGGAGTATTGTGTGATAAATAGATACCTCATAAGCTAAAAGGCAAGTTTTACACAATGGTGGTCAGACCATCTTTCTTATATGGGGTGGAGTGTTATCCAATTAAAACTTAATATGTCCACAAGATGCAGGTTGTTGAGATAAGGATGTTGGGATGGATGTGTGGACATACTGGGAGTCACAGCATTAGGAATGAGATCATTTGAGAGAAGATAGAGGTGGCCCCTATAGATTACAAGATAAGGGAAGCGAGACTACATTGGTTTAGACATGTGCAGAGAAGGAGTATCGAGGCTCCTGTTAGGAGGTGCGAGAGGTTGGATTTAGGGGATACACGAAGGGATAAAGGTAGACCGAAGAATTATTGGGGGGGAGGTCATTAGAAAGGATATGGAGAAACTTCATCTCACAAAGGACATGACCTTAGTAGAGGTTGCGTATTAGAGTAGAGAACCAATAAGTTAGTAGGGGTAGGTCGTTAAGTGACTTGGTGATATAGTCGGTTAGTAGGAGTAGTGATGTCTTCACATCGTATGTTGTCATAAAGCGTACTTTTATTGCCTTTACATCTTGTATTATCATTCTTTATCTTGATGTATTAATTTTATCGTATTTGCATATTATCATATGTTTTCCTTATTAGTCGCTCTTTCTGGTTCCTTTTTTTCCTTTCCTTTTCCCATATCTAGTGATTCTGCTTATGGGTTTTTGAGACAAGGGTTTCCTAGATCTCTATCTCTATGAGGTAGTGGTAAGGTCTGCGTACATTCTACCCTCCTCATACCCCACTTGTAGGATTCCACTGGGTATGTTGTTGTTGTTGTTATATAAAATTATATTTTCAACTACTCCTACATCAATTCATGTTTACAACTTGTTTTCATAATTGCTCACACTCTTGAGTTTTTATGATCAACTTGAACACTATATATCACTTTCACTATTTTACCAAGAGATTAGAAATTTAGAAAAATGTTAGACTTCATCAGTTATATAATAATAACAAAAACTCAGTGAAACTTGAAAGCTCTGATAATTTGTTTATAGAAACCTCGAGATCGATTTAATCCTGACTCTAAGATGGTAGGAACTTTTTTTATATGAATTTATTGAAAGCACCCTTATAAAATGACAAGAAAAACACATTTAAAAGTTAGAATGAATGTTCACTTGCAACATGATAGGAAAACACTTGTATAAAATGTAACATTATAAGAAGAATACTTTTTTTAATAAATATGTTGAAAGCATTGTTGCCACATGACATAAAAATATATATATATTTAAATGATGTATTGAAAGTACTCTTGCTACATTATAAGGGATAGATACATTGTTAAATGCGTTGAGAGTATATTTACTACATCATTATAAGAAAATTATTTTTAGAAAACATAATTGAAATAGTTTAACTCATAATAAGAAAATCACTTTTTAAAACCATATTAAAAATATCACTAGAACATAATAACAATAATACTTTTAGAAAATGTGATAAAAATAACATAATAATATGATAAGAAAAATAGTTTTACACATTGTAATAGAAATATCCTTACACATAATAAGAAAAATATTTTTAAATTTTATACTAGAAATACCATTTAAATATGAACATGATAAGAAAAACACTTCCAAAACTATACTAGAAGTATTTTATAAGATCATAAGAAAAACACTTTTATAAAATGTAATGAAAGTACTTTATAAATATGATAAAAAAATATTCTTTTTAAATGCTAAAAGTATCCTTGCATCATAGTTAGAAAACATTCTTTATAAAATTTGTTACAGTAATAAAAAATTCTTTATAAAATTTTTTTTTCTTTATTTTTTTTGGGTTGAAATGAACCAAGAATTTTTCTCTCTCTTCTCGTGACGTGCTAACTACACGTGCGTTTCTACAATCCTTCTTCATCTCTCTATGACGCTGGTGTCGATCCTCATCAACATTCAAACCATCGAGTTTCTTGACAGTCAAACAGTTGACCTACGCGACGGTTTGGTCGTCTCTTTTTATCTCGTTTATTGTACACGACATCGCTTCATCAGGTTCGGGTTCACGACGAGTGACGCGATCTGCGACACCTCCAAATTTTGATAAGCGACGAGGTGTGATGAATTCCGATAAAGCATTACTCTAGAGTCCGGCGAGCGACTACAGAGTTCTAGTCAAGGCCTTCCAGTTGTTTTTTTAGCGAGAAAGCCAGCAACAAAAGACTCCGGCGACTTCAAAATCTTTTATATGGTTTTCCAACATTCATAGCAGTATTTAACACTGTTCCAGGTGCTATCTTCCAAATCTCTTGTTATTTGAATCAATTGTACCCTTTACTTGTCTTTGATTTCTTGCCCTCCAATTATTTGTGTCATATGGTACCTTTTACTTGTCTTTGATTTCTCGCGCTCCAATTATTTGTGTCATATTTGTGTTATTCGCATGTAACACCTCGTAAAATTTATTGAAATGCTCCTTGAACATAATCGTGCGCATAATGCATCTTCCAAAGCTCCGATGGAAAATTTGAGACCAGATTTACGATCAGCACAAAAAATCGAGCGAGAAATAGCCTCGACCTGATTTTAGAGCAACCGGGTTGAAAAATAATTTTTGCATGTTTAACCAAAGACAGGGAGTAATTCCTGAAGATACACTGGTGTGCAATGGGTCCACATCGTGGACTAGTGCAATTTTGGTGACGAGTTTTCTTTTAATTTTGGGAAGGGTGTTTTAGGTATTTCCAACCTATTTTAATACCCCAACATGTGTCTTAACTACTTAAATTCATACGAAGGGTTCAAACCCATTATTTTTTCAAACCCATTATTTTTCTAAGTCTACAAATGCGAGTTCTAAGAGAAGAAGAAGAAAGAGTTGAGGGTTTCGAAGTTCAGGTCCAAGTTTTGGAAGAAGAGTTGGTAATTCTTCATCCCAAATATGTAAAGGCTACTCAGAATATGAAATTGTTCTCCCATGTGCCCATTGATTGATTTAGGTTGAATAGTTGAATGTGATGGGTCTGGACTATGATACCTTGAATGTAATCTTGAACACTATCTTTAAGTTTTACATATTTTCTTAAACTGATGACCATCATACCTTGAATTAACTGTTTATATGTATTATTGTATGATTGTGTATCTATCCTACATGATTTCCTTTTAAAGACTTTAAGAATGAACTTAGAGGTAATGTCTAGAGCCTTGACTATCTAAATGTATTTATTTCTATGGTCTGTGCCTTGAGATGAGTATAATGATGGTTGAAGTTGATGAAAGTAGTGTCCTTAGAGTTTAACCAAGATTGAGATAGAGTTTGAAAGGGAGATTCTATACTTTGAGTTGATAGGGGTCAGATGAGATGAGATACTTGTCTGAGGGAGGGTGGTTGTATAACCATCCTGATGTTGATAGACTTATGAGCATGTCAAGTCTTGGGAAGAGTATTTGCACAAAAATAGGTAAAAGTGAGTCCCACTCACACTCATTACCTACGTGGCCAGCGTGGGAGAGGATTGGACCGTGAAAGTAGATGTTTTCTTTGTCTTGCAGAGGACTTGATAGACATTCTTTGGGATCCCCTGATAGGCTTTTACTTTACTCTGGCAAGGTACTGGGCGGATGTAGCAACGACATCTTTTTGTTGTATCATCACCGACTCATAGGTAGTGTGTTAGAACCAGTATTTTGAAATTTTGGGGTGCTTGTGAAATTGGGACAAATGTTGTAAATTTCGAACAATTCAGGA
>JAPFFP010046630.1:0-10868 GCA_026153255.1 Solanum medicagineum
ATTTGTGTTTGAGTATAGAATTTTAAATTTTTTCTAAAATAAAATTGATATATTTAGAAATTACATTACAAAACTATACTACAAACCATGAATTAATAATTTAAATTTTGAATAGACATATAACAAAGATTATAATCAAAGAACAATTTATTTCACTCTCAAAATTTAAACATATATTGAAATTTAAAAACATGTATATTTTAATTAATGTGATTTGGACGAAAACATGGATAATTGTGGTGGATATTTTAGAAAAGAAGTTCCATATAGATGAAGACAAAAATAGATTATATATAATGTGTGTTAGGTAGTTTGTTTTTATACACGTAGCACTTGTAGCCGGACACTTATAAGTCTAATTTAAAAAGGAGGTTAATGCAAAAATAATTATTCTCCTTTTAATTTATGTGACATTTTTAAAAAATTTATATTTTATTTTATATCTAAATTCATACTTCAAAAATTAAATTGTCTTACAACTATCACCGTGTGACATAAATTGGGAGTACATATCTTAGTCCAAATATGTTGCAGTTAAAAAGAATGTATATGAATTTGGTTGATTCGAATTTTTTAAATAGTAAATTTAATTATTCATATTGAATTTTAAATTTATGAATTTTGTAATTCAATAGTAATGCAGAAACAAAAAAAATTATAAAATTAAAATATTTGAGTTTAGAGAATTTATTGTGTGTCCTTAATAAATTTAATTTCCTCGCTGTAATTGAGGTTGTGAATTATTTCCTCTCTGTATAAAATAGATAAACTATTACAAAAGTAACAATACCTGAAACTTTTGTAACTTTAGTAAATGATAAAGGTTAATAACGAATTCACATGCAGACTCGATTTTGTGTGTAAGAAAATGTATGTACAAGAGGAGGAAAATCAATGTTGAAAACTGTAAGGAAGCCTCTCTATTTATAGCTAGTAATGGGTGTGTACCCACCTATTCAAAATAGTCTCATCTGTTATGAACATGCATGATATCTTTTAGAAAAGAGGATGTCTATTAAGAATTTTATGCACTATATTAAAATTTGGTTAAACTAATTTCGAAAATTAACTTAATAATCAAATAATTTATAAATTAATTTAATTAATAAATAATTTATGAATGAATGAATTAATTAAAAATTCAATGAATGAACTTCTCATTAATATCAAGAAAAAAGAGATCTAATGAGATTGATTTAATAAATTTTGGCTAAAAAATTTATCAATCAATCACATTGTCGAAGACTTAACATTTTAATCGCTAAAGGAATTGTTTCATAATATAACGACAAAAATTTTTCTATTCTACGAATGAGAGAGGAATGACTCTTCATGTTCTGTTACTTGGTTTCCCCAATTTTTCTTATTCTTTCTATTCTCATTTTTCAATTCACACTTTATTAATAAACCAAACTAATAAAAATTGATTTTCTTTCAACCTTGAATTTTTTAATTTGTTTTTGGGTTTCTTGGATTTTTATGTATTTTTTAATTTTCGATAAAATATTCACACAAAAGTAATTATTAACTTGTGATTCAAACATTTCTCTAGTCCTACAAAAATATGATAACTATCAAGGTGCTTCTCAAGACAATAATACAAAATATGATATGACTAAGGATACTAAAATATTCAAGAAAAATAATAATGAAATTGTATAAAACAAAGATTACAAATAAAGAAATCATAATGAAAATGATTATAATTTAAAAATACTAAATTATGCTAAAATAAGTTTAATAAGTACTAATAATATAACTAAACACTAGAGAAAAATCAAAATTAGGTTATATATTTTAATTCTCTGAATAAATATAAAATTAAAGAGCAAATATTCAATATTGCTGTAATTCAATGTTGAATTGATCTGTGATTATTAGCACTAATATTAATTTGATTTAATTTGAGCTTTATTATAGTTACTAGTATTTATGGAGTATAAAAAACTTTATTAAACCATTCAAAATTCTAAATCAAATTTAAATAATATGTTAAAAAAGATAAAACCATATAAAAAAATTATATGACATATTTATAATTATATCAGAGTAGATATTTTTATGAATTAAATAAATTTTAAAAATTTATATATAGATCCCAAATTAATTTTTTAAAATTAAAATAAACCAACAAATTATATTCAGCTTTTTTTCCCAATATTAATCATGTCAATTGAATCACTAATTGAGCATTTTTCTCGAATTTGACTCAATTTCTGATTTTCCATTAGATTTTATTCATCTCTAATTACAGTATATTAAATAATAATAAGTATACTAATTCCAATAGGTAAAGACAAAAACATGACGATATATTTTATCTTAATAATCTGTATATAATTAAATATTAGCATAAAAATTGACTAAATATCAATCTAATTATCATAGTCTGTATATAAATTAAATTAATCAGCATCCGACATCTAATACGGCGAGAGAATCAAAATATATATTTTTTTGGTTAAAGGAATCAAACTTATTAATTACTTACTCTTGATAAATTCTTAATAAAAAGTATTTTCCTTGTCCTAAATTATCATCGTAACAAAAATCACGCTCATTAAAAAATTTAATAAATATAATATTTTTTTTCATTTTATTTTAGTGATCAAATCTATTAAAAAGAAATTATTATAAATTAATTGCTCATTTAAACAATTAAATAATTAGTCACTTTTTTTAACTTTGCCCTTATTACTAAATGTGAACAATTATATTACTATCATTTCTAAAAAATATCTAACATGTTAATAGGATTATATTAGTCAAATTACATTTCTTATCAAATTTTTTAAAAATTGTGCCAAACCTTTTCCTAGAAAATATAATTTATTAAATTATTCTTATTTAATAAATATCTCTTAAAAATTTAGCATTATTAGAAAATAGGGTATAGGGTATAATTGAAAAAGTATACTAGTTTTTTTCTTGAATTCCTGATACTAAATTTTGGGACAAAATATTTTTATTAATATGACACTTATTCTATTTTATTTTGCTTCTACTAAAAATATTTTGCCCTTTTTAATTGTTTATTTAATCAAATCAGAAGAGGTGTACTCCTTCTTTCACTTTTACTTATCATATTTAAATTTGACGTATCAACTAAAAAAATAATAATTGACATAATTATTTTGCTATATTGTCATTTATTCTTATTTGTTGATGTTTAGTTCTCCATTAGATTTTGAAAACTAAGTAACTAATTTTACTAATAAAATATGGAGAAATTTTTTTTTCTTCTTGTATGTTAATAATGACAATTAAAAAATAAAAATTTATTTTTAAAGTAATAGACAAATAAAAATGAACAAAAAATATATTTTCATTGAACAACACCTTGTAATTAAGTAACCACATAAAGTATTGTTTGTCATACTTATTATTTTTAAAAGTGAAAAAATAATTTATTTTTAATATATTGGTGGATGAGTAAAATGAATAGAGAAAATACCCACTCTGTTTTAATTTATTTTGGACTTAAATAAAAAGTAAGTAGTTTATCTTATCTACTTTAGCACATCAAGATGGTTTTTTTCCTCATACTATTCTTAGTATTTTATTTTAGCAAAATCTAAACTTCCAAATTATCCTTAATAAGATTAATTTAGCAACATATATCTCCAATTTAAATTTTCTCAAAGAATATGAAAACGTATGAACGGCAAAAGTAATCCCTCCTCTATTTCCAAACTTTTTTTTGTTTATTTTTCTTTTATAAAAAGGATACAATACCAAATGTTAATCTAAAGTCAAATACCACCAACAAACATAACTAAAAATTGAATAAGATGTCTACGATTATTGCTTGGGAAGTATGGCCTGACTAACTAACCACCATGACATAATTAAGTGCATGCGTGCTCATAGGTGATCCTTAATTACTATCTAATTCTTGATTAACTAAAAACTAGAGGTGTAATCTTACTTCTCATACTAAAAAACTAGACTCAAATGATAATAAGCCAACCCCAATAGGGAGGATGATGTGTACATAGTCTTATTTCTGATCTGTCACTTGAAAGTGAATAATCTGTTTTCAATAGATCTTTAGTTTAAACACAACATCTCAAAATCAAGTATTAAAAAAAGAAATACGATAGAAGCAATCGATGCTGACAATAATGTAGATGAGAGTAGTAAAAATAATAGAACAATATAAAAAAAATTACTGACCCTTTTTAATATGACACCTCTTAAAAAAAATTTAACTAAAGATATATTTTACTAAACTAACATTATTAATAATACTTTAAAACTTTAAATCTATCTATTACTCTCTCTATCCCATATTAGATGTACATCTTATTAAAAACAGTTGTCCCATATTACTTAATCACTAAATCAAGATAGAAGTGATTTTTTTTTTCATTTTATTCCTACAATTAATATGGTTGTTTGAATGTGAATAATTTCTGATACTAGCTATTTCTATTCTCCATGTATATTTTTTTCTAACTTATTTCTTATGATTTATATGAACAATGGGCAAAAATAGTAAAATTGACAAATCTATTAATTATTTTTTAATTTTCGTGTAAAATTAAGAAAAGTCCATCTAATATGGAATGAAGGAAGTACTACTTTATGCAGTTATTTGAAAATAAGGATAGAAATAAAAAAGTATTAAATTTTTTTTATTTCATAGATTGACGGGTATATTAAAATAACTATATTTAGAATGAGAGTCAAGCAATATAAACGATAGAGGTATTCTCTATTGTCTATATAAATAAATAAGTTTTGATTGACAGTGATGAAGTATTACATAAATTATAATTTAAAATTTTTAAAATCTAAATAAATATAATCTTTAAAACTTCAACTTAATTAAATTAATTATTTTATATTTTCTACATCGAAATATATTTGTACGGTTATGATTCTCCACTATTTTCCCTTGTACAAATAAATATTAGAGATTTGATTAATATTGATAAAATTAATTCTTTTTATTATGTTGATTTACTTTATTATAGAACAATAGAACATCTTAAGCTTATAGAGTTAATTAGTATTCCTCACTTTTTTCGTTTTAAAGATAATATTTATATTTTTATAGAAAAAAAACATATATATTATATGAATTAAAAAAATAAAAATATGATGATTTAATTTTTAAAGGAAAAAGTGTTGATAATGAATGTCTTGATTTCCTTTGTTTGTCATGTGCATGAAATGAAATTAACTTAATCTTAAACCTACTTCAAATTATAAATGTTTTAACCTGAATCATTTATCAATCACAACTTCACTAAAAAAAATTATTTCAAGAAAGTCCTAATAATAAGTTATTAGGATCATCAATAAATAATACAAATGTCTTTTTCTTTTGCAGAACAAACACTAATTTTTTTTTTTGGGTTGACTAAAGATGTGATAACACACACATAAACATGATTTATTTATTTTCAAGATCATTGTAACGTGTCAAAACGTACCAAATTAATTTATAAGGAAAGCAACTACACAAATTAGTTTGTAGTTGATGTGTAAAATCTCCAACGTGTGTTTTGATGGATGTATAAATTTTTGATTAAAAGTTTTGAGTGCGAATTATGAGAGTGAAATTTTTTTGATATAAAGTGCTTTTTTTATTTGATATAAATCTAAATTAATCAAGTTCAAAATAAATAATTTACATCATATAAGGTAAGATTTGAAAATAAATGATGTAGTGGATCAGACTTGAGACGTGCAATGTATGGATCTAGTGTTATTTGAAAAAGCAAAAATTCGGTACTTAAGTTTCCACTGCCACACAAACTTAAATTATAAAAATTCTCTATTCTCAAGTTTTTATTCCGACCTTATACACATCGTTCTATTTCCTATTATTGTTTTATTCATTTATCATTCAATTACATATATTTATTTATAATTATTTTAATTTAATTTATGTGATCTCGAACAATATGCTAAAAGTTCAATTGTACCTTCTCAAGAGTAACAAACATTGGTAGGGAAAAAAAAAGGATAATAGCTAATTGAGTTATACTGACAGGTAGCTGCTAATTGTAACTTTATCCAATTAATTATTGCTAATTATAACAAGTACAAAATTATGCCATCTTACCTTTGCTTATCACAAAACTAATGATAAAACCTAGTTGTTACAAAAATCTTTTTTATAACAAGTCCACTATTTCATTCTTACAACTAAGTAGGTTAGTACCCTTTCAAATCTTATATTATTAAGTTTCCCTATCCATCAAATAATTTGATTTAATTTCAAAAATTACATACTTTCTGCTAGGTTATTTCCAGTGTAGAAATGAGAGAATATAAAAAGGTTATTCAAGATATATAGGATTTTAAAATTTATTCTAAACAAAAGAACTGTCATTTTTAGACTTTTCGTGAATATAAAATACTTTGCGCATCAAATTATTTAAAACATATATGAAATCATATTGAATATTAATAAACTATGTAACATCTATATTGAAAATTTAAGTATTGTATATGTTATTAGTCCAAACTTTTGTAGCAATCATTTGTAATAACTACCTTAAAAAATGGATAAAGAGATTCTTCATTTTTATCCATGATTCATCTTAATTGTTATTTGAACAAGTAAAAATTATGTGTTCATTCGACTGGGGATAGCATTTTTCTTCTGCACGTCCACAGATAGGAGTTCTGAAAAACCTAAACATATCAAAGATAGACAGAGAAGTAGAAATTTCTTCAATGAATTGCACTCCTTCGTATTCATCATTAATGGTTTTTTTTTTTCTTTATGCACCTAAGGGAATGACTCAGCTATCCCACCTGGCCATAATAGAAAAATAGATTAAACGAGCCGCTTATCATCACAATAGGTGTCAAGTGGAAGTGCAATGATGTATGCAATTGAAGCATCCTAACAAACCAGTAGACTTGAACCTATAAATTAGATAAAATAAATGAGTTGAAAAAAAGTAATAGTTAAACTAATTCCAAAATGTATGATTGAATCAAAGTACTTTGGTCACGACCTGACCTTACAGGTCATGATGATGCATACCTTACCCGTGATAGGCAAGCCTTACCCTTTTCCAGAACAACTAGTAACAGGCATAACAGAACAGTCTAACCAAACTAATGTAAGCACAAGCTAATGTTAGACATTCATCAACATAACAACAACAGAATGTCACCTCCCAAGACCTGAAAGTGATTTGCACAGAGCTACTATAGACAAGATACAACACACTAATCATAATACATCTCTATATACATATAAAAAACCCAAATATATACACAGGGCAAGTCTTGAATGGTAAAGATAGTCACGAATAGAGAAGGAGACTGTAAGGATCAACGACCGTTCAATGCTCTCCACTAGTCTTCAAATATAGCTATCACAGGGCGAAGCACTGCTGCTGGCTCGGGCTAGGACCTGCACCACAAAATAGATGCAGAAATGTAAGGTGAGTACCGGGGATATGGTACGCAATAAATACCATAGGCCGACTGAGTAAAAACAGTAAATAAAGCAGGGTAAACCATAATATAATTCTACAGTAGCTATCTACCAAAACCAAGTAACGTATATATATAGGTGCAAAGTAACTCAAATCCGTCAGTTGCAAGTAATGCGTATCTATACGAATGGATGTAACCAGAATCTGGACAACAATAGAGTGATGTACATAAGTGTTAGGCCCTACCCACTAAAATTGTACGCCAACCGAACCCCATAAACCAAGTCATTACACCCATGCACAATGAAGAGTGAATAGGTGTAAGGCTATGAATGTCAAGTCTGAACTGAGCTCCTAACCCATGTACATATAACCACAACTCTGATAGAACCATCTAGCTGAAATGCCGCAATACTGGTACGAAGCAGAATCGAGCAATACTAACCAAAATCATGTAATACAAGCAGGTACACGAGTGTAAGATACTATCTAACCTAATTGTATATATGCCCGTCGGGCCCCTATAAGTTCAGTGGGTACACCCGCACACGATCTAGCCAAGTATATATCAAGCAATCCCACACATAGGGACTTAAACCTTTATCATATAGGGACTTCAACCCTGATCACATAGGGACTTCAACCCTGATCATAAGAACCTCAACCCTAAAAACATAGATACTTCAACCCTGATCACATAAGGACTTCAACCTTGAAACATAGGGACTTCAAACCTCGACTAGACCTCAGGCAATGCCCTGGACTGGATATCAAGGCGTGTTAAACTCAAGAAATACTCTGGACTAGATATAAGGGAGTGACAAACTCAAGCAATATCCTAGGCTGGACATTGGGGTGTGACAAACTCAAGTAATACTTTAGATTAGACATCAGGCGTGGCCACTCAGGTAATACTATGGACTGGACATCAGTGTGTGATAAACTCAAGCAATATGTTGGATTGGACATCAAGGCATGGTGAACTCAGGCAATATCTTGGATTGAATATCAAGGTGCAGTAAACTCAGGCAATACGCTGGACTGGATATTAGGGTGCAATAAACTTAGGTAATACCCTGCATTGGACACTAGAATGCGGCATGGATTGCAAGCAACAGGCCATGTCTTGTATTCTAACACAGATTACGGACTTGACATGAGCTCGCACCGGTGGTATATAGGATATAACCAAGACTATACTCTACCCAACGCAATTCTACTAATTTAGTCTACAAGAATCTATGCCTTTTAAGTCACGGTGGACTCAATATAGTTGTCTATCAATCCTGATCAGCTTGGGTCTCGGGCGTCACTAGCCTAAATATAGATTCAATATAGTTATCTATCAATCCTGACCAACGTGAGTCTAGGGCATCACTAACCTAAACATAGGCTAAGGCCCAATAACAATGGATAATCAGGAGTACAGTAAACAGTCAGAGTACAAGCACCGTATAACAGATAACTAGTACAACAATATATCATCAATAGCTTCAACATGACTGTCATTTAATACGGTCATTTTAAAACATTAAAATCATTGAAAATGAGCTTAGGTCAGTTTTCGAACAAAAAAATGTGTCCACTGTGAAATTATGAAACAAAGCCCATATATTATTCTCTATACTTTCCTGAGCCTGTACCTGAAATTCAAGCTCAATTCGAGGTCTAAAAGGATATAAAATAGACTTATCTTGAAAAAATATTTTAAATCGTCATCCAAATGTTCTCAA
The DNA here is from genome assembly GCA_026153255.1 of Solanum medicagineum. Lineage (NCBI taxonomy): Eukaryota > Viridiplantae > Streptophyta > Magnoliopsida > Solanales > Solanaceae > Solanum > Solanum medicagineum. The sequence goes on from JAPFFP010046630.1 coordinate 9,143, forward strand.
AGCTCAAAAATAAAAAATAGAGAAGACATCTCGAAATCAGGCTATAAAATTCCCATCTGATCTCGTTAAAGTAGCTTGGGGATCGTTTTTGCGACACATGAAAAGGTGGCCACCCCTTTAATGATTGAGGACTTCTATCGCAGTCATTGCGATCCAATTTATGATCCTCTTAAGTGCGTGAATCCTGCAAAAAGAGAGCCTATTGCTTAAGCGATTGGGGCTCTATTAAAGCAGTGATCATTACAGGGATCAAGCCATCATTTTTGCGAAGCCACGGGTATCAGAACTCAATAAATTCACGAAGTTCAAACATAATTCCAAAGGACCTTTCAAATTAGTTCGGAATGCCGTACACATCAATCATATATGCTATCCTACTATTTGATGTTTCTAATCAATGAAACTATTGAAACACGGATTTGAAGAAGTCTTCTTTGCCCAATATCCGTTTAGTCACAATAAAATTAACCTAAGGCTTAAAATAGATTTTAAAAGACATCCTCAAAAAACCACCAAAAAATAAATCAAAACTTTTTCTAGGCTTAAAATTGCTTCCTAAATTCAATAAAAACAAATAGAAATTTATTATGAGCATCCGAACTATGAATATTGACTAAAGTCAACTCTTGATCTAAAATAATTTAAACGTTCAATTTATGATCCCAAATCAACGAAATAACCTCAAATTTAAAACCGACGACACTTCTGGACCAAATTTACATTGCGATACAGATGGAACTGGTGAATTTCATTCAAGAATCATAACTTTGATTGATACCAAAAAGATTCCGTTGAACGACTTAAGTCTTCAGAACTCAAAAATTAAAATTTCTTAATTTTTCGATAAAACTACACAATCAAACTCACAAACTAGTGAAACATGACTCGGAGCAACTATCAAGAAGGAAAACATAGTAATTTTTGTAATTTTCAAAAATTAACATTTAGGATCATTACAAGAGGAGCAATCCATATATAAGAGAGAGTAAATAATAATGACAGAAATAACCTCATATAGTTCACTCGGAATAAAAGAGGTTCACATAAGCGTCAATGTAATACACGTGTCTCACGATTTCTCCCCCTAAACAAAACTCTTAAAGCTCCTAGGACTATATTAGAAGCAATGTGCCTCTATTAATAAAAAAGACTTGCTAAATATGAAAAAAATCATGTCAAATACCCAACGCTTCCGACCTATAACTAACATTCCTTAATTTTTAAAATATATACTCTATTTCTAAGAAAGAAAGGTTCGAAATGGAAAAAAAATATTTTTTATTATTGTTTAATAAGAATATTAGAATTCAAATCTAGGCAAAGTTGAGTACAAATTTTAATTTTAAACATAAATTGTCGCTTTTGAAGGAACGTGATGAATATGTGAATGTGATAAAGACAACGTGTTTAATTTATTTATTTTTTTTTAATACTTGACTCTAAACACATTTTTAGAAAATGCAGTAATTCCAATTGATTTATCTTTTCCACTTCTTCTATTTATTTTTATTTGTCATTTAAAAAATAAATTTTTATATTTTTTTGTCATTTTTAACATATCATAAGAAAATAATAATTTTTTTATAATTAGCATTAAGTATTATTCGTCAAATAATTTTTCAAGATCTAATTATAAACATTAATTAATTAATAGAAATAATGTGGTGATGTTATATATATATATATATATATATATATATATAGATAGATAGATAGGTAGATAGAT
>JAPFFP010046631.1:0-33251 GCA_026153255.1 Solanum medicagineum
GGGGCGATGGCATTACTAGGTCTAGATTTGGTTATGGAAGCAATGGAGAAGGTAAGGTAGATTAGGGAAAGATTGAAAACCGCCTAATGTTGTCAAAAGTCTTATGCCGATATGAGGAGAAGGGATCTTGAATTTAAAGATGGTAATTGGGTCTATTTAAAGGTTTCACCCATGAAAGGTGTGGTTCATTTTGGTAAAAAAGGTAAATTGAATCCAAGATTCGTAGGCCCTTATAGAGTGTTGAGGAGTAGTGGCAAGGTGGCATACGAGTTGGAGTTACCCAATGACATGCATATGGTACATCTGGTCTTCTACGTGTCTATGTTGAGGAAGTCTGTGGGTGATCCAAGTGCTATTGTGCCTCTTGATATTGTGGGGGTAGTAGAAGACAATTTGACTTATGAGGAGGTTCCAGTATAAATCTTAGATAGGCAAGTGAAGAGGTTGAGGAACAAGGAGGTAGCTTCCGTCAAGGTTCTTTGGAAAACCAACAAGTTGAAAGTGCCACATGGGAAGTCGAGGCGGACATGCAAAAGCTATATCCATATCTCTTCTACTCTACTCAAGCCTAAGGTACTAATTTAAGTCCCCCTATGTGATTTCAAGTCTTAAGTTTTGGCCCTTATGTCATTGCATGCATTCATGTTTATATTGATAAGTTTTATAGTGATTTTGATGTTCATGTTGAGACTTTTGAAAAAAATGTTTAAGCGCATTTGGTGCATCCATGTTGTGCCAAAATCTTCATGATTACTTTCCTTGCGTATGTTACTTTGACATTCGGGGATGAATATTCCCAAGGGGGAGATATTGTGACACCCCGTAACTCCATGCTCTTATGTATCCATGTTTCAAGCCTTATTTGTGTAGGTGGAAAGTGTATTAGGGTTATAGGAGGCTTATAGTACTTAGACGAGTTCAAGACTTCTCTATGAATTGAGTTTTGGGTGTTCGTTCATGCAAGGGGCAACTTTAAACAAGCATAACTTTTAGCTTACTTGTAACTGGATGGCCCACAACATGTCAAATGAAAACCCTTTTGAGTTAGCTTTCCAATGCACGTGGTTTCACCTCTTTTTGAGTTCGGATGAAGGAGTTATGATCATTTTCGTGAGACCCTCCCATGCAGTGAAATCACATAGGCAACTTGACGGGCAGTGGAGCTTTGGAAGGGCCGTCTGGGCTGTCTTGAGCTGGAAAAGACCATTTTTGGTCTAAGTCATGTGACACGACCAGTGGCACGGGTCGTGTGGCTGGTCGTGGAGTGTGTGCAAGTGAGGAAGAGTTGGCGTGGGAGGTGTTTTGACCAAGTGTGGTGCCACAGGCACCTTTGACGGGCCGTGGCAGGTCAGGCGGCTTATAGCGTTGGGGCATGAGGTGGCCTGGAGACTTTATTTTCTCTAAGTGTAGTTCAACGGACCACTACACGGGCCGTGTAGCACCACAGAACCCGTGAAAGTGGCCTCTCAAAGTGACGATGACGGTAATTTTCTAAGTGTTCCCAACTACCAATTTTTGACTAAGTCTCATCTCACGGGAACTCCAAACGACCCGTGGAGTGCCACACGACCCCTGAGGCCTTCAGTGGGGCATCACTTTGCCAATTTTTCCATCTGTTCACTAATGACATTTTCGTGAAATTAATTCATTCTAATGACCTTTTTAGACTTCCAATGCTATCTTAACTTCCCCAATAGACTTAAACCCTATTCCAAAGGATCAAAACTCATTACTGTCAACTTGAATACACTCTCAAGTCTTCTCAAAATCCTTTACCAAGACCCCAATGCAAATTCCAGGAAACTGAAGAACAAGTTTGGATTTCAAGTCTCCATTCCAAGCTTCCGTTCTTTCCTAACTCAATTTAAAGAGAATCAAGGTCTAAGGTATATGGGTTTCAACCATTGGGTCCTTTCACCCGTGGTGCCCAAGCTTCCTTATTACATAAATTTCATGTCTCTAAGTCAATTTACTTATGGGTCTTATTTACTATGAAGTTGACTATGAATTATGTTGGGGTTTCATAGAAGTGTGATTATTTGAGCATATTTTGAGTTGTGAATCTTGGATCTATCTTGAGATTTGATGAAGGGCTTTGATGTATATTGCATGATGGTATTACCTAGTATTAGTGGGTTGATTTACTTCAAGTTTACTTGTATGATTTCACTTTTGAGTTGCACGGTTTTATACAGCATTGCACACCCACCAAGTATTTGATAAAATATCGGGTTCATGTATCTTTGGTTGTTGAAGGCCTAATGCTTGGCATATGAGTTAAGTGACCTTATGATGATGAAATGATGGTATTTATGTGATAGTTTCATGATATGTATCTATAGTGTTGTGAGTTGACAATAACCAATTGAGGGGTTGATACCTTAATCTCCTCGGATGGGGTTGGTATGCCATCAACCAATTGAGTGGTTGATAACTCAATCGCCTCGAATAGTGGTTGTAAGCCATCAACCATTTGAGGGGTTGATACCTCAATCACTTCTGATGGAGGGTGGTCATGTCCATCAACCAATTGAGGGGTTGATTCCTCAATCACTTCTAAGGGGTGGTCTACCTTGGTTTCCAAGTACTAAGTTGCTTGGTCTATATTGATGATCTCTTCCTTCACATGTAATATGTCCTATATAAGCATGTTTTACTTCAAGTATCATTCATACATGTCATATTGTTATTATGCTATCCATTGCTTATGATATTGCATTTTGACTATGTTACCTATCTCTTGTTGCATTGTATCCTACATACTTAGTACATTCAAATGTACTAACGCATACTCTATGCCTATATGATGTTACCATGTAGGAACAAGAGCTCCTGACGTTCATCCTTGTCCTCCCCGCGGCTAGTGCTATCTCTACAAAGCAAGTTGGTCAGTCCTCAATTTCGGGGACAATGTCTTTGATCTTATGCTATGTATAATGACTCTCTTCCCTTTATTGGATGTTTTGACTATGAGGGTGAGCCCGGTTGCTTGTCTTGGCCCCCGTTAAGTTTTACGTTTAGAGGTGTTGTTGGTCAAGTTATGTAATTATGCTTGATCTTGACTCTTTTTTACTCTTTGATGTTTTATGATATGAAAGGTTTTCCCTTAGCCCCCTTTACCCTTTTTTCTATTCTCTATTGTTTTTTTATTGCTTCCGTGACCAAGGATGTGTAATGATATGCTAAGAGGCTTGTTTGGGGTCCATTCGGTTTTCCCATTCATCGTGTCACGTCTAGGCTCTATGTTTGGGTCGTGACACCTTTTCTACCGGAATCCATGTTAAATAAAATGGTACAAGTAAAGAATATATGATATTATGAATACAAAAAAAAAAAATCAACTAATAAAGAATAAAAACTAATAAGATGAAATTTTTAAGTTGGAACGAATGTACCGGATGTCTACGTAAAAGCAGAGGTAGAAGCCGAAGTTGATGAAACTTGACGGTTGAATATGCTCCAAAGTGATCCACCAAAATTTGCTCCAAATTAGCAAAATTAGCAAACTAATTAACTAATTAATATTAAGAATTTACTATTTGAGACTTGAGAGAGCAAATAATAAATATATTGTAATTAATTTGATAGTTGAAAATAGAGAGAATTGAGAAATGAGAGAGTTGAGTAAAAAATGAAGAATGTAAGATAGAGAGAATTTATATGAAAAAAATGTAAAGGGGTGGGGGTATTTCTATATGGAATTTTAGGAGGTAATTTTTGAAAAAAAAATTCAATTAAAAAATAAAAAAAGACATAGCCGTCTGAAATGGATATTTGCTTTAATTTAGTTTTTAACAAATTATAAAAAGAGTCGTTGGGGTGGGCCTAGGCCCCAACGGTCCAATCCCATAATTTAATTTTTTTTTAAATTTTAACCGGTACCGATATAACAAAATCGATAATTACCGACACTTCTGTACCGTCCCATCCCGTTACTCCTATCGATTCCCATATAACAGGACCCTACAGTCACTAAATTGGACCGAGGCCTCAAACGGTACTGGACCAGGACGGAATCGGACCAAAGTCGGTACCTCCCGATTTCGGTGCCAGCCCTAGATAGAAGTCCAAAAAGAGAAGATTTTACTAAGTGTGGAAGGACTCCACGAGACAATCCACGACCTGTGGATCTAAGTATGGTTGGTTGATAAGTGTTTCATGGTTGGTAACCAGTTTCTAAAGATTGGAAAAAGAGAATAGGACACCAAGGCTTGTGGTTCCATTCATGGCCCATAATGGGAGTCTCATGGATCGAATCTGGTAGTTTTAATGAAGGGTAATTTTGTCCTTTTGGACAATCTAAACTTAAAATACGTCTTTTTGATGACTCTTTAGTCCCCTATTCATACCTTAAAGCCCTGGATTCCTATCTCTTTTTCATTATTCCACTTTTGAAAAAATTTCTAAGGCATTCATCTTCTCCAAGCAAGGTAGGTAAGGGTAGGGTTTCAAAGGTCTCTTCCATACCAGCAAAAATTACTTCTTCATAGTCTTACCCAAGGTATATGAGATAATTTTTGGGTCTCTTCTCACCCACAAAGTCCTACATCCAAAGCTTTTACCTTTTCTTTAAGTTCCTTAATCTCTACTATGCATATTGTTGATGATTTCATGATGTTTTACGTTACTACATGTCTTCAACATTACCATATGATGTCTTACTAAGTATTTTCATGTGTTAGTTGATAGTGATGACCCCAATGATGTGTGTTTGAATGATGAAGTATGGGATGTTTTCTATGATTTGAATAAGCACGATTTTCCTCTGTTCATACATGTCGCATATGATTTATGAATTTTCCAATCTATGGTTAAGCCCACAAAGTTTAAAGTCAAGTCTTGGATGATATATGATAATGTTCAGGGCATAAAATAAAGATTTTAAAGTGATGATTTGTCCAAGATATAAACATGTTGACAATGCCCTAAATGATGTTTATGATGGTCCCCAAGATGAATGAACAATTTTCACTTGGTGGTTCCTGAAGTTTGGAGCTGCTCTTGAGATTGCTACTTATGACTCTGTGTTATGATTTGACCAAGCCTATGTTTTAAGGATTCCATAGGATGACTTAGGACCGAATGAGGCAGCGAGGTAGGTTTTGGTAAGAAAACCTTAGAACCAACCCTTTGCCCCATTAACTATGTGCCACCATAGGAGCCCTTGTAGGCTAGATTAGTGGATCCACATAGGCCCTTTATGATATATGATGAAGCGTGCTAAGTGATGGAGTTCCACTCAGCAAGTAGTCCCCCCGTGCCAATGTAGGGGGTTATGTTGGATTCCATGTAGTAGCTCACGTGGTCTTATATATCGGTTATGATTTATTTCCACAATGTCTATGATCCATGTCTTAGTTCCATTAGATGTGTTCTATACATTCATTCTCCTTGCTCATATTGAAAGAAGTCCCTGTGTATGCATAAGCTCATGTTAATGTTACCTTTACCGTTATTCATGTAAGTACTTACTTATGAATGATGACATTATAGTTTCATGTTTGCATTGCAGCTCACATATTGAGTACATTACAAAAGTACTAATACATATTATGCTTGCATGATTTAACCATATAGGGACATATGCTCCTCCCTTGGCTCGTGGCTAGTTCCTCCAATGTTCTAGACTAGTTTTATTATAGTAAACCCTTAGTTAAGGACTCCACCAATTTCCTTTCTTGCTATATATTTTGGGCTGATGTATATGCTGGTTTTTGGAGGATTTTACTTTCTATGTTGTTAAAGTTTGGATTCTTTTCTATTTGATGAAAACTAAACATTTACCTATTTTTGCTTATCCGTGGTTTAGTTGGTATGTTTATAAATACTATGTACATTTTAAAATTTTGTCTTTATTCAAATGATTCCCCGTATACCGTATCTCATATTCTTCCCCGATTTATGGAATTTTATGCCTATGAATTTTATGAATTCATATTATTCCCCGATTTATGAATTTTATGCCTATGAATGCTTGGTATGTAAATGTCTTGGGTTAGGTGCCAACGGGCGTCTCATTCACCTTATGAAGACTAGGCCCTAGGTCTGGTTGTTACAAACTTGGTATCAGATCATGAGGTATTAAAGTATTCCTCAGGTGTCGAAACATAATACGTCGAGTAGATTCCTATTCAAGGTTGTGAAGCACGCCACAATCTTGAATGAGAGGCTATGAGACATTTAAGAAAGTCTTCCATTCTTTCTTATTCATATCGTACCTTTAGAGTTGTCCAAGGTTCTCTAATAACTAATGATGATCTCTTTGCCATTTCTAGATCATGCCACCAAGAAAAGCTCCGCAACCAAAGAAATATACCCCACTAACAAGCTCCTTCGCTACAACAAAATGATTGTGTGTCTCACGCTGAGTTTAGGGCTGGATTCACCATACTTGCCCAAGCTTTGGCTAATCAAGCTAATAAGGAGATTTTTATTCCTACCCAAGTGCCTACTTCGGCCACAGGGGTTAGAAAGTTTCCTCTGGAGTTCCATAGTTCTTAGACGGAGGAGGATCCCATCAACTTTATTGATGAGCCTTACCAGATTGTGCAGGAATGTGAGTTCCCTTGGAGGAGAAGGCCGAGTTGGTGTCCTACCAACTAAAGGGAGTATCCAAGATATAGTATGAACAAGGGGTGGAGGAGAGGGGCCAAGGTGCGAGTCCAATTTAATGGGAAGAGTTCAAGGGTGATTTCTTGGACCAGTTCTTCCTGATGGAGTTGACGGAGGCCAAAGTACAAGAGTTCATCAACCTCATTTAAGGGAACATGAGCATGAAAGAGTATTATCTCAAGTTCACCAAATTCTCTAAATATGCCCCTTTCATTGTAGCGGATCCAAAGGCCCGTATGGGCAAATTCATCCTCACTGTATCAGACTTGGTGTCAAAGGAGTGCAAGATGGCTATACTTGTGAAGGAGATGGGCATCTCCCGGTTGATGATCTATTCCAAACAAATCGAGGAGGAGAACTTAAGAGTAAGAGCTAGGGAGTCTAAGAGGACACGAGTTGATGGTAGGTAGTATTTTCACCAAAGTAGCGGAGGGCACAACTTCCAAAGTATCCAAAAGCAAGGTGGACAAGGGTCTACTAATGCTCTTTCTCCCTAATCTTTTAAAGACAAGAGGGTAGCTCCAAAGCCTCAAACCCTAAAGTGTCCCATGTGTGGAAGGCTCCATAAGGCAGGGTGCTTGGCCGGTTTAAATACATGTTTCAAGTGTGGGAAGCCTGGACACCACGCAAAGGATTGTAGGAGTGGAGGTATAAGGCCCCAAGGCCAAGGTGGGCAAGTTAAAGGTGCCCAAAGGAAAAATCATTTTTATGATCTTCATGCTCAACAAGAGGTTGAAGAGTCCCTGAATGTTGTTATCCGATGTTGAATGTTTGTAATTTTGATGCATATGCATTGTTCGATTTGGGAGCTAATTTGTCACTTGGAACTCCTTTTCTTGCAAATAGATTCCATGCATGTATCAAAGTCCTTCATGAGCCTTATGAGATATGTACCCCATACGAGAGTCCATTGTTACCCGAATATGTTATAGAAATTGTCCCATTTTCATCTTTTATAAAGTTGTCCCTTGTGACTTAGTAGAACTCTCCATGGTCGATTTTGATGTTATACTTGGGATGTATTGGTTACATGCTTCCTATGCCTCCATCAATTTTAGGAATCGTAAAGTCAAGTTCTAATTCCCAAATGAGTCTATTCTTGAGTGAGAGGGTAGAAATTTTTCATGTAGAGGCTCGTCTGTTTCCTTTCTAAAATCCTGGAAAATGATCTCAAAGGGATGCATATATCATCTTATAAGGGCCAAGGATGTCACTTCAAAAGTTCCTTCACTTGAGTCGGTCTCCATTGTCATTGAGTTTCTCAATGTCCTTTTGGATGACTTACTGGGCGTTGCTAATGAAAGGGAAGTAGATTTCAGCATAGACCTCTTATACGACACTCAACCTACTCAGTTCTTCTATATAGAATGACTCCCACAAATTTGAAAATATTAAAAAAGCAATTAAAAGTTTTGTTGGAGAAGCATTTTATTAGACCTTGTAAGTCCCCATGGGGTGCTCCAGTTTTTTCGTAAGGAAGAAAGATGGATCACTCCGCATGTGCATACACTACCGACAAGTCAGCAAGGTCACTATTAAGAATAAATATCCACTCCCAAGATAGCTGACTTATTTTAGCAATTGCAGGGGGCAACACATTTCTCCAAGTCTAATTTGAGGTCCAAATATCACCAACTAAAGGTGAGAGAGAGTGATATTCCTAAGATGGTTTTCCAGACCAAGTATGTTTAATTGAATTTGTGGTAATGTCTTTTGGTCTCACCAATGCACCAACTATATTCATGGATTTTATGAATAGTGTATTCAAGACCTACCTTGACATGTTCGTGGTGTTGTTCATTGATGATATCCTAATCTACTCTCAGAGTGAGGAAGAACATATGGAACACTTGAGGGTGGTGTTACAATCCTTGAAGGAGCAAAGGCTTTTTGCAAAATTTGACAAGTAGAGTTTTGGCTAAGTGAGGTTACCTTCCTTAGGCATGTGGTATCAAGTGATAGTATTAAGGTATTGGCCAACGCAATTGACTCCTACATAAATTAGGAGTTTCTTTGTCCTAGACGGGTGCTATAGAAGGTTTGTGGAAGGTTTCTTCTCCATTTCGTCCCTACTAACCAAGTTGACTCAAAAGAAGGCAAAGTTTGTGTAGATGGATGAGTGTGAGAAGAGTTTCTATAGCTTGAAGGATCGACTAAATTTTGCCCCAATCTTGACCTCGCCTGATAGAAATGATGGATTTGTTGTCTATTGTGATGCTTCAAGGATTAGGTTGGGGTGTGTGTTGATGTAACATGGTCAGGTGATTGCTTATGTCTCAAGGAAGTTGAAAGTACATAAGAGAAACTACCCAACTTATGACCTTGAGCTTGCGGCCGCGATGTTTTCTTTGAAAATTTGGCGTCAATACTTGTATGGGGTTCATGTAGATGTCTTCACCGAATCTAAGAGCCTTCAACATGTGTTCAACCAAAAAGATCTCAACTTAAGACAACAAAAGTGCTTAGAGCTTCTCAAGGATTATAATATGAGTGTGAAGCACCACTCGAGCAAAGCCAATGTGGTAGCTGACGCTCTTAGTAAAGTTTTCATAGGTTGTGTGTCATATATAAAAGATGATGGAAAAAAGTGTTTTCCAAAGAAGTTCATAGGTTGGCTAGGTTAGGAGTAAAGTTAAATGAATTCGGAAGTGGTTATGCGGTGGTACTAAGTGGGTTCAATTTTCTTTGATTAAGGATGTTAAGTCTAAGCAAGACCTTGATCCCACCTTTGTTGAATTAAAGCCTTAGTGAAGGAAGGGAAGATAGAAGTTTTCTCGCAAGGGGGAGATGATGTACTTCGATATCAAGGGAGATTGTGTGCGAAAAATGACATGAGTTGAAGAAGTTGATATTGCTAGTCTCACAACTCCTCTTATTTTATTCATCCTAGTTCTACAAAAATGTGTAGATATTTGAGGGAGATCTATTAGTGGAATGTAATGAAGAGGGACAATGCCAAATTTGTGTCCGAGTATGCAGATTTTCAATAAATCAAAGTTGAACATCAAAGGCTGAGTGACCTAGCCCAAGATATTAATATTCCTACTTGGAAGTGGGAAGAAGTTAATATGGACTTTTTAGTGGGGTTGCCTAAGACCAAGAAGCATATTAATTCCATATAGGTGATAGTTGATCGGATGACAAAGTCAGCTCACTTCCTACCGGTAAAAACGACATTCAGTACTGAAGACTATGGTTATAGTGAGGTTACTAAGTAATGTGTATTCTTTGGCAGATGTCCAGTACTAGATCTTTATCTATGGGCACAATTGAGGAGCCAACTAGTGAGACTATTATGAGGCCCCCTGTCGGGGCAGAGGTATACATAGAGTGACAGGACGCGGTAAGGGCCAAGGATGTGCCTGTGCCTTAACATCTATAAGAGATTATGATAGAGGCATTTCACCAGAGATTCTAGTCGAGCCTAGGCAATACCAGGCTTCTCCAAGGGCCAAGGATCTTATTACTCTTCAGGGTACACTTCAGAGGATGAAGGGCAAGGTTCAGACTATTGCCCGAGGTGTATTCAACGCTCTAGATCTTAAGCTAGGACTTGAGTTATTCTTCATAAGCATATAGGCTTCAAAGTCGATTACATGTCGTTTGGGGTCACGAGGCATCTCTCACATTGAGCCAAGACCAAAGGATTCCAAGTCGGCTAAGTTTTAATGCGAATTCGTAAAGGGGTCAACTTTAAAAGATAATATCTCTTAGCACATAATGAATTAGATGATCCACTACCTACGAAATTGTAGGTCTTTGAATTAGCTTTCCAATGCATTTGATTTCACCTTATTCTGAGTTCAGACTAAAATGTTATGACCATTTTACTAAAGCCTGTGTGGGTTGTCAAAAAGGATGACGGTCAATTTGATCACCAAATGCATTTAGCGTACCGTCATATTGGTCGTTGACTCGCTCCAGAAATTTTCAATAACTATAATAAAAGGCGACCGATAATAGCGTATACTATGACTAAAAAAAGGTCCCATTCGGCGTAGCATCGAATGGTTCTCCGATGGGACCTCTGGACCGTCGATTTTGCTATGGGAACATAGTAAAATGTCATTTTTTTGAACTTAGATGATATTTTTACTTTTTCAAGAAGGGGATTCGGCCTATTTATCCCAAATACACCTTTCTAAACTCAATTTTCATATGTTTAGCCCTCTTAAACACCCCTAAATTCCTCTCAAATCCTCCCAAAATATTTCCAAACTTCTCCATCAAGTTCTCTAATATCTCTTGGGAATCAAATCATCTCCATTGAAGACAAAGATTCAAAAGGGGATTCTCCAAACTTCTTCATCCATATGGAGTCCCAAGACCTATTCTTCTAAATTTTCAAGTTTTAATGATTAATTCCTTATGGGTACTTCCTATTACTTCTATTAAACATGAACAACTATGTCCATATTCTTAATCTATTGCATAAAATTGCATAAGTTGATTTGAAGGGTTTTTAATTAGGAAGTTATTTATGAGATTCAAGGCTATGAAAGTTACTACACCATGAGTTATTATGAAAATGATGATTTTATGAGATAAATTGCATGATTCTATGTCTAAAGTTTAAGGAGGATAAGTATGATTGTGGTGGGTTTATTTAAAAATGATTTAAATTGATAATTTTCATGACATTGATGCATTGTCCTCTTGAATTACATAATTTATGCTTACTTGCATGAGCCCACCCAATTATCATATAAAAGTTTCTAAGGGAGACATGATCTCCGAAAATGAGGCTTCAATCCCAAAGCTATGAGAATTTATGAAAGTTAAAGTTGTGATGTTTGAATCCCTCAAACTTAAAGATGGTGAAGGACAATTCGTCATCAAAAGATAGATCTCTTGTGATAAGGAAAAGTCCTATATATTGGATCTCAAGTTAAGATGAGTTACTGTTTATATAACATGGTGATAAAGCTATACTTCTAAGTCTATGAATGAATATGATTATGCATATGTTTCCAAATGTATTACATGGTGATGACATAGCACCGAATGGAGCATTGAGATGGGATTCTGCAAGGGAATCCTAGTAACAACTCTTTGTATCTCAAACTATGTGCCACCATAGGAGACCTTATAGGCTAGGCTAGTGGATCAACATAAGCCATCTCATTATCATTAATGATAAAAGATGCAATTATGAACTTAATAAGTTTATGGAGTTCCACCTTGGCCAGTAGATTCTCCTTTTCCCCAATGGAAGGAGTTCTTTGGACTTTTTCCAATGGAAGGTATTCATTGGCCTTTTTCCAATGAAAGGAGTTCATTAGATTCCATGTAGTAGCTCACATGGTCTATGTCAGTTGAGGACTTCTCCCACAAGTATGAGTTAAAGAAGTTATGTGTATCTTACATGCAAGTTTTCATTAAGGCATCCTCATGCATGACATATTGAGCTTATATTCTATTGCATATGCTTATGCATCTTATTTATGAAGCAAGTTATCTAATATTGCATTGCATCCCACATACTAGTATATTCCAAGTACTAATGCATATTTTTTATCTACATGATCTAACCATGTAGGGACTGGGCTCCTACTCATCCTCCTCCAAGTGGCTAGCTTGGATTTGTGAAGATTGTTATTGTGGCAAGTCCTCTATTTCGGGGACATTTTCTAAGTTCTATCTTGCTTATGTTGAGACATTATTTCCTTACATTTTCTATGCACTTCGAGGGTGAGCCTTGGACATATTCTGTCCCACTCATACTTAGAGGTGTTATTGAAATACTATACTATGTACTCTTGATGAGATGTTGAGCTTTGTGTATGCTTATCCTTTAGACTTTATCCCCTATGTGATGCTATTTTGACATTATTGATGACGATGGAAAGTGATGGAAGTCCTAAGTCCCTACTTCCCCATAGCTAGAGTCATACTTACGCTACCCTTAGTACTCGCTTTCCATGTGACTCATGCAAATCCTATTCCCTTATTCATCCTCTTAGCATGTGTCCAAACCTGTTTCCTTTGAATTATGTGTTAATGTTTGTTTTATATTCCATAATTAAGGATGTGCAAATGATATGCTGAATGACTTGTTTAGGTTGCCTTCAGGTTTCCTATTCAACATGTCGCACCTGTGCCCTAGGTTCGGGTTGTGACAAGTTTGGTATTAGAGAACTAGGTTTGTAAATGGTCCTCAAAAATCCAACACGCCTTGCTGAGTAGAGTCTTGTTCATGGTTGTGAAGCGCGCTACAATTATGAATAGGAGGTTTTCATGTCATTCCATTAGAAGTATCTAAGGTTATTTCTCTAGTTAACGACGCTCTCTTTGGCATTCCTAAGCAATTCCACCATGAAGAGCTCCATTGCCAAGGGGTGATGCTGCTGAAGATCAAGCCCCTTCCGAAGAAAAAGAGGAGAATATTTCTCCTGCAGAGTTTACGAATGCTTTCACTATGATAGCATAAATTTGGCCAATGAACTTAATAAAGAGGTTATTATTTCTCTTTAAGCACCTGCCCTAGTGACCAAAGTTTGTGATTGTATAAGGATGAACCGCCGGAGTTTCAATGATCAAAAGTTGATGAAAACCCAGTTGAGTTTCTTGATGAGGCTTATAGAATTATAGTCATGATGGGTATGCCATTGGAGGAAAAGACCGAGCTTGTGTCCTATCAATTGAAAGGGGTGGTGAAAGTTTGGTATGACCAATGGGTTGGAGAAAGAGGTGAGGAAGTGGGCTAAGTTGGATGGGAGGAGTTCAAAGCGACATTCTTACATAGGTACTTTCCATTGGATTTGAGAGAGGTTAAAGTGCAAGAGTTCATAAACATCAAGCAAGCACATGAGTGTGAGAGAGTATTCTCTTCACTAAGCTCTCCAAGTATGCTCCATTCATGGTGTGGGATCGAAGGGCTAGAATGAGTAAATTCATGCACGGCGTCAGATTTGGTCTCTAAAGAATGAAGAACGACTATGCTCATCAAAGAAATAGATATATCTTATCTAATTCCCTATGCAAAACAAATTGAGGATGAGAAAATGAGGGAGAAGTCTAGGGAGTCTAAGAGAGAAAGGATAGATGGTGGTGGATTTTTACAAAAAAAGAAGTGGTGGCCATGGTAAATTCAAAGGTTGTCACAAGAAAGGAAATCAATCATCATGTAATACTGGTCCTCCTAAGATCGACCAAGATAAGGGGTCCAACCCAAAGCCCCAAGAAGGCATGGGTGCCTAAGCTTCTACAAAGTGTGGAAGGCTCCATAAGGGTGAATGCCTAGCCGGATTGGATGTGTGTTTCAAATGTGGCAAGCCCGGCCACTATGCGAGGGAATGTAGAAGTGGGAATATAAGTCCCCAAGTCCAAGGTGGGAAAGTACAAGAAACCTAAAAAGCTAATAGGTTCTATGCCCTTCATGGTCGTCAAGAGCCTGAAGAAGCCCCAAATGTGGTTACCGGTATATTATAATTTTGTGATTTTGATGCTTATGCACTTTTAGATTTGGGTACACATTTGTTGTTCGCCACACTATTTATTGTTGATAGGTTTTATGCATAAAGTTATTCCTTGTGATCTGGTAGAGCTTCCAATGGTAGATTTTGATGTCATACTTGGGATGGATTGATTGCATGCTCCTTATGCTTCTGTAGATTATGAACCCCTAGTGCAAAAATTTCAATTTCCAAATGAGCTTACTATTAAGTGGAAGGGTGGTAGTTCTTCATGTAGAGGTCAGTTTACACTACTAAAAACTGGCCAAAAAATAATGAAAAACAAAACAACGGACTGCGTCGCAAAAATAAGTGATCGACTAAGAGACGCAGTTCATCGCTTTCTTATTTTTAGTTTTTTAAAAATATTTTAATTACGAAAAGCGACGGATAACAACTATATGTCCGTCGCTTATTTTAGCGAATTTTTTCGGGCAAATATTATTTGTTTATTTTTAATATATTTTTATATATTGCGATATATATTGCGACGGACTCAGTGACAAAGTCCATCGATTATATATTTTTTTAAAATTAAATCTTTAATTATTTTAAGCGTAGGAATTATAATAAAGAAATAATATTTTTTTAAAAAAAGTTGCATCGGACAGAGTGTCAACGTGTGTCACTTTTTTTTTTAAATTCCTATTTAAATAATTCAATCTTTATAATTACATTAATAATTATTTTTTTAAAAAAAAAATGTGATGGATAGAATGAGTATCTTTCGTCGCTTTTTTTATTAAAAAAATATTTTAAAATAGATTTTTTTAACAGAAATAATATTTTATTTAAAAGGGGCGATGGACTCAAGGACACAGTCCGACGCCCCTAAATTAATATGGCCCCTAAATTAATATGACCCCCAAATTAAATCATTTCCCCGGGCCTCCCCCCCCCCCCCTCTCTCTCTCACACACACGCGCGCGCGCGCATTAACATGAAAAACCCTAATCACGCTGCCCGTTTGTCGCCATCGTCGCCGTTCGCCATTCAACATTGAAGTACCGCCTCTCGCCATCCATACCGACAAAGTGTCCTTGTCGGCAGAACCGTAAGTCCTCGTATCTCTCTCTTCCCTTTTCTGTCTCGATTTCTTTTAAAATTTTTTAGAATTAAAAATGTTGAATCTTTGTTAGTTTAGCTTACATATGTGACATTGTTATATTGATTTTGAATTAGAGAAGAAAGTTTGTGTTTTGATTTTAGGGTTTAGTTTGATTTTGGTATGTTGAATTACTTTGTGATTTCGGTGTTTTTGGTAGTGTAAATTAAAGTGTATTTGTAATGACTAACATTGTTGGTTTGTATATTTAAATGTGAATTTGTGAATGAGTATGTATTTTTGGATTCTAGTTTGATTTTGGTATGTTGAATTACTTTGTGATTTGGGGGTTTTGGCAGTGTGAATTAAAGTATATTTTTAGTGTCATCGTCAATTCTTTCCAATGGACCACGAGTTCAGAAATATGAAGCATGCATTCAGAAAAACAAGATTGAGAATGATCCTCCACCTCCATCATTGACGGGCCATCAAATTTGGGAAAGAGTTTCTTATTTGCCTAAAGTTACATATTGTCCCGTACATAAAAGACTTCCTGGATATGGCGTTGAACATAACTAGACCAAACAAAGCATATTTTGGGAGTTACCTTATTGGAAGGATAATATTTTGCGACACAATCTTGATGTGATGCATATTGAGAATTTTTTTTTTGACAATTTGTTCAACACAGTGATGGATGTCAAGGGGAAGACAAAAGACAACCCAAAGGCTAGACTAGACTTACAAGAATATTGCAGGAGGAGGAAATTGTGGCTTCAGGAACTACCAAATGGCAAAATTGTAAAGCCCAAAGCTAGCTTTTCATTTCACAATGGCTGAGAAGCGTGAAATATGTGTGTGGGTCTAAAATCTGAGGATCCACTAGAAGAATATGCTTCAAGTTTAGGTAAGCAGGCAGATCTGAATGAAGGGAAGTTGAAAGGTATGAAAAGTCATGACTGTCATGTATTCATGGAAACTTTGATTCCTATCGCTTTTCGTAATTTACTTGAAAGGATATGGAAGCCTATTACACAGATAAGTCTTTTTTTTAAAGATTTATGTTCTGGTCAGTTATTGGACATTAGTTTAGAGAAGATGGAGAAAATATTCTTGTTATTATTACAAAATTGGAGAAAGTCTTTCCATGTGGTTTCTTCGACGTGATGGAGCATCTCCCGATCCATCTTGAGAAAGAAACCCATCTTGGTGGTCCTGTTCATACATGGTGGATGTATCCATTTTAAAGGTAATGATTATTCTTACATAAGTAATTAAATTTTTGTATAATCTAATCATTCGTAAATATATTTGCATTCTTTCATACATATATACAGAAAAACTGGAAGCTGCAAATGATCAATAAAGCAAAGGGGATATATTGAAGGGACAATTTTGTAAGTTCATCGTGCTGGAGAAACTGATGATTTCTACTCCTTTTACTTTGGGTGTGAAGTTCCTTGTAAGAGTAATAGACCAACTCGCAATGATGAGGGTGATAATGATCATATAGTTCCACCTATTTTGAATTTTAATCAAAGTGGACGAGGATCTAAAAGGCGTGGAAGACGAAGCCTCACTCATATGGAATACCAATCAGCTACGACCTATATTTTTCTTAATTGTCTTTAAATTCAGCCATATGTTGAGTAAGTGTTAAATTATGTTAAAACTTTAAATTATAAAGTTAAAATTTAGAACTAACTCACAAAAATATATTTTTCAATAACAACTTGTTTGTAAACACATGGGGCAACGAAGCTATATATACAAGATTTTCAACATGGTTAAAGAGTTATGTAAGTGTGAAAGTTTAAATATATTGAATCGATAAGTATAACGTATTCACTTTATACCTAATTGTATTATCTTTAATATAATTTCTAGGTTTATGATGAATACCCAAACGTCGAACATTCACAATTTGTGAGAGAGATCGCAATCGGGCCTGATTCTCATGTTGATACACTCCATAAGTACTGTGTCAATGGTTTTAAGTTTCAAACTGAGGAAGTTTCTATGTACAAGAAAATCAATAACAGTAGTGTGTATGTTCAAGGTGATGTCGACGGTAATGGCCATATTATTGAATATTTTGGTGTCATTCAAGAGATTATTGAACTAAGATATTCAGACTGGCCTAAGAAAAAGATCGTATTGTTTTGGTGTAACTAGTTTGATCCATCACAAAGAGGCATAAGGGAGGACCAACAATATAGTATTACTGAAGTTAAACACACCAGATAATATGCAAGTTATGACCCTTTTATCATTGCCCAAAATGCTAAGCAAGTCTATTATGTTTCATATCCATTGCGTTAAGATAAGGCTGATTGGTAGGTTGTTATTAAGACAAAACCTGTGGGAAGAATAGAAATCGAGAATGTGTTAGATGTGGCACACCAAAATGATATCGCACTTGTTCAACCGAAAGTTGATGTTGAGTTGGAAACCACACTACAACATCCTCAACAAATACTAGAAGAGGTTTTTGATGATGAGCTTGTAATACCAAACATTGAGGAACAAGTAAACGAGGAATATGAATCATTTGAGGAGGTGGAAATGAAGGAAAATGAATATGCAATAACTGAGGAGGAAGAATTCGTTGATGATGAAAATGAAAGAAGAAAGGAGAAATAGAGCGATACATTATAACTAGCATGTATGTTATTCATTGTGCTAATATTAAATTTATTAATTTTTTTATATAATCACTTATTACTTTACATACAGATGTCATTTGGTGGTGATGGTCATAGACCTCGAGATACTCTTCTGGCAAGCGGTTCTAGTTTGGACAAGAAGAAAAAAATTAGGACACGTATTGATCCTGAGGATATTCCAGAACATATTTCCTCTGCCCCCGATCTCCCCAGGCGCACAACTACTTTTCTTACTATTGAGGTTGTTCCGTTTGGGACTATGGATCCACTAGCTTACCATAGCCAGTTTCGGAGACCACGCGGCGCCTCTTCCTCATCGCACCCTAGGTTCACTTTATATGACCAGGCCATGCAGCTACCCACAATTACTGTTCAAGGATCATCTTCGGGTACTCCATCTCCGAGTATTTAGTCTCACTCATCTCAGTCTCCTCACCTATCAGCCGTCAGACTTGGATATTCTAGTGAGGAAGTTGTCACTCCTCCATTGACTCAACATAATGTGCACCCTTGGGCATCAGCTTCACCAGCTTCTGTTGTTACTCCCGAGGCAATATCAGATGTCACAGGATTAGCTCCTGACCAGTGAGACATGCTTGGGAGAGTTTTGTTAGTGCCTGATGGAGCCTCGTAAGTTGTTCTTCTAATTATTTATTTTTTGCTACATTACTAAATATTTATGAACTAATATGTTTATTATATGTTTTGCAGGTGACATCCATCAAAGCCAGCTGCCAAGGCCTTACAGGAGTGTGTTAGGAGGCTGTTTAATGAGCCCTATCACTCCTGGGGAGAGATTACACACACAATTCGTCAAGCCATGTTTAATGAGTTTAAGGTATATAATTATTTTACATATTTATTTTATGTTAAATCTATTATTTATAATATACTTTATCTAACTAATTATGTAACATTTTTCTTCTTATTTGTCTAGACTATGTGTACTTGGGATGAAAAGTACAATATGTGCATGGGGACCATATTTGAGAGGAAAGCCAACTCCAGACTATCTAGCTGGCTGAAGAAAGCGTGAGATGATGGAAAGCCCGGGGAGTGGTTGTAGCCATACATAATGAGGAGTTGCGTTAATATTGGGACACCGACGAATTTAAAGCCATTTCTGAGCAAGAAAAAAAGGCTAGAGGGAGTCTGAAGGGTGGCTCATTGCACATCGGAGGTGCAAAGAGTGTTGGGACTATTTTTCGGGAGATGGTAAGGTTTTAAAATTTAAAGTTTAAATTCATAACCGCAAATACTTATTTTGATTGAATATTATTTAATTTATTATATTATTAAATTTTTATAGGAGCAAGAAATGGGAGGGTTTCCATTTCAACATGAGGTTTTCAAGAGAAATCATATTAGAAAGAAGGATAATGAGTCAGACCTGGACGTATGGGTCGAGCTGAGGGCCGAACAAGCTTACGTATGTAGCAAGTGTATGAGCTATACATTCGTGAGCTTGGAGATGATGTCGAACTTATGCCCGAGTTGTCCCATCAAACTTGGACTGAGAAAGTGGTTGGCGAGAGCCACAAAGGCCGAATATATGGGATAGGCTCTAGGAATAACATAAGACATTCAAATCAGGTTTACAAGGCATTGGATCGTCGAGACATGCCGAGGCCTATGACCAGGTCAGTTGGCTGCCATGTCTTAGAAAATACAAGAACTTTCAGCTGCATTCGCAGCTTCTGAGGCAAGCAAGGTTGGGAAATGAAAAGAACAGGTACAAATCAAAGAACAAGTGCTCAACCTCGCACACAAGCTTGTACCTCATCCTCGCGGTCCCGAATATGATAGTGAAGATGACGAGTTTGTTGAGAATAATCCATAGGCTGCTTCTAGTAATGTTTGGACAATTTTATTATGTTTGGACACTATTTTGATGAATTTTATGTTTGTTTAAAACATTACAATTGTTGAATTTTATTCATTTTTAATATTTAGTTTTGATTGGTGTTATGCATTTTGTTGTTCAGCTTGTTGTTGCTGCTGTTGGATAGGTTATTTGTATTGAAACTGAAATATTTTATAATTTACAAGTGGGCAGCAAAAAATGCAGGTTTCTGCTGTAAAATAAATGCTGAAAAAGTGACGGATTGCGTCCCCTTGTCCGTAACTTTTCTACATTTTTTTAAAAAAATTTTCCAGAAATGCGACGGACAGGGCCTATAAGTCCATCACTTTTCTTTTAAATCATGTCCGTCGCTTGTTTAACTTTTTTTAAATAATTATTTAAATATGCGACGAATAGGGACCCAATGTCCGT
Source organism: Solanum medicagineum (assembly GCA_026153255.1). Taxonomy (NCBI): domain Eukaryota; kingdom Viridiplantae; phylum Streptophyta; class Magnoliopsida; order Solanales; family Solanaceae; genus Solanum; species Solanum medicagineum. Next base: position 20,053 of record JAPFFP010046631.1, read on the forward strand.
TGCTTTTCTTTTAAAAAAAATTGATTAAAAAAGTGATGAAATCGGGAAAGCTACGTCATAAGTCGCTTTTATGGTGACGCAGTCCGTCGCTTTTGGAAAAGCATCGAGCAAAAAAGTGACAGAATGGTCTGCATCGCTTTTCCATCGATTTTGACCAAAAAAGTGATGCAGTCCGTCGCTTTTGGCAGTAGCTTTTCAGGCAGTTTTTAGTAGTGTTATTTCCTATCTGAAAGCCCGCAAATGATTTATAGGGGTTCCATAGGCCTAGCAAGGCACCTTGGGGTGCACTGGTTTATTTGTAAGGAAGAACATATAAAATATTTGAGGTAGTGCTGCAAATCTTAAGGAAGGAAAAGTTGTTTGCTAAGTTTGATAAATGTGAGTTTTAGTTGAAAGAAGATATATTATAAGGCATGTAGTGTTAGGTCAAGGTGAAAGTATAGATATGATGGTTGTAGATTGTTCCAAATCTTCTTTGGCTGAAGTGGTCAAATCCAAGCAAGGACTTGACCTTATTTTGTTGGAATAAAAGTCATTGTAAAGAAGATCAAGGTAGTGGTTTTCTCCCAAGGGGGAGACAGTTCTATCAGGCACCAAGGTAGGTTGTGTATGTCAGATGTTGATAGTTTGAGTTTAATGTTGACGATTGGATTTACTTGAAGGTGTCACTAATGAAGAGTGTGGTACGATTTTGCAAGAAGGGGAAGTTGAGTCCTAGGTATGTAGGACCCTATAAGATTGTGAGAAGGGTCGGTAAAGTGGCATATGAGTTAGAGTTGCTATTGGAGATGAACACAATTGATCCGGTGTTGCATATGTCAATGTTGAGGAAGTTCATATGGGATCCAAATTCTATAGTTCCATTGGAAGATTTGAGTGTTAAAGAGAATTTAAAGTATGAAAAGGTTCTGGTGGAAATAATAGATAGGCAAGTAAAGAGATTGAGGAACAAAGATAAAGCGTCCATCAAAGTCCTTTGGCGGAACTAACATGTTGAAAGTGCAATATGGGAAGCAGAAGGATATGATGAAATGATATCCCTATCTTTTCCACTCTAATCAAGCCTAGGGTACTTCAATTATCAAGTTTAAAGTACCAAGTTATGTATTTTAGCTCTTAGATTCAAGTTGCATGCATTCGTGCTTATCGTATCATGTTGTAATGACATTTTAATGCATAATTCTGAGATTTTGTGAAAATGATGTTTAAGTTGCATTGATGCATTCAAGTTAGGGGTGAGATTTATCCTGTTATTCCTTTCAACTGCGTTTCCATCACATTCGATGATGAATGTTCCCAATAGGGAGATATTATAACACCCTAGATCTTAAGCTAGTACTTGAGTCGTTCCTTGTATGCGTGTAGGCGCAACATAATGCCTTCTAATATGTTGGGATCAATTTTTAGGTATTCAAAGTCGATTACATGTCATTTAGGATCATAAGGCATCTCTTACATGGAGCCAAGATCAATGATTCCAAGTCAGCTAAGTAATGATGTGAATTTATATAAGGGTCAACTATAAAAGATCATATCTGAAACGACCCTAAAAAGTGCCCGAAAATGTGCCTCGGAAGTGTTCGAAATCATACTTTTCAATATCTTAAAATCTATGCGTGATATCGAAAATCCAACTTCATATTCTTATTCAGGGGTCAAAATGAGTGGGGAGTAGGTCTAACCCCGATTCAAAAGCAACTGTAGCAAAATTTGAAAATCATAAAAAGTACGATTCCAGTGAAGATCCGCAACCCTGGTGCGACGCGTCAAGGGCGGGCTGCAGTGTATTTTGTGCACTATTTTTCTTGTCCGGTCCAAGGCCTTTGGGTCTTGGACCTAAGTGTTCCCATGCGTGAAAATACGTATACTTAGCCTTATTTCACCCTCATATCATTCAAGACATTTCCAAATACTCTCTCAAACACTTAGATAATATTTCATCTCCAAAATTCAAGTCTCAAAACTCATCCAGATCTTAAGGTTCTCATTCAGTCCTCAAGTCTACATGTCAAATGTTCTTCAAGAATTCTCCAAAGTCAAGATATGTGGGTTTCTTTCATGGGTTCCTTTCACCCATGATACCTAAGCTTTTTTTACCTAAAATTTGCATGATTGAAAGTTGATTTACTCATGGGTCTTATCTAATGTGAATTTCACTGCACACTATGTTGGGGTTTCATGAAATTTTGACTGTTTTAGCATGTTTTGAGCTATGAATCTAAGATCTATTGTGAGATTTGATGAAGGGTTTTATGTATATTGCTTGAGGGTGTTACCAAGAATCTATTGATGGTTTTACATTGGATTTTCTAGCGTGATTCCACTTTTGAAATGCATGGTTTTACACTAGCACTACACACCCGTCAAGTGTTTAATAAAATGTCCTGGTTGTGATTTCTTGAGGAATTGAAGGTCTAATGCATGTCTTATAAGTTGAATGACTTTATGATAATGAAAGGAATGTATGTATATGATATTGCCTCTATAGTGTTAGGAATTGACCACCCCTCACTCGGGGGGATGTAGGCCTTGGTGACCTTGTTAAGGGGTTTATACCTCGATCGCCTCGCTCGGAGGTGGTAAGACCATGCAACCATGTCGAGGGGTTTGTACCTTGATAACCATGTTGGGGGGTTTGTACTCCATCAACCATGTTGGGGGGTTTGTACCTGATCAATCTATTGAGAGGTTTGTACCTCATTCGTCTCTCCAAGGGGGTGGTAGGCCTTGGATATATACTAATAACAGTCTCTCCTTACACACGTATTATGTTCTATATAAGCATGGTTTTACTTCAAGCATCATTCATATATGTCATATTGCTATATGCTTACCCATTATCTATGTTATGCATTTTGCTTATGGTGCTTATCACTTGTTGCATTGCATCCTACATACTTAGTACATTCAAACGTACTAGTGCATACTCTATGCCTACATGATGTCACCATGTAGGAACCGGTACCCCACTTGATCATCCTCCTCCACGTGGCTAGTACGACTTCTCTCAAGCTCTTTGGTGAGTCCTCCATTTCGGGGACGATGTTCTAAGACTATCTTTCTTTTATGTATATGTTGACTATGTAGGTGAGCCCAGTAGTCTGTCTTGGTCCCCGTTAAGTATCTAAGTTTTAGAGGTGTTGTTGGATATGTTTTGTATTATGTTATGAGTTTTGACTCTCTTTTGACTCTTGGTGTTTATGATATGGAGGTTGTTCCTTAGCCCCGTTGTCCCTATTATCTTTTGTTGTATTTTATTGCTTCCGCAACCAAGGATGTGTAATGATATGTTAAGAGGCTTTCTTAAAGTCCCTTCGGGTTCCCCATGCGTTATGTCATGTCTAGGCCCTGGGCTTGGGTTGTGACAATATCTCTTATCACATAATGAAGTAGGTGACCCACTACCTACCAAATTGTAGGGCTTTGAATTAGTTTTCTAGTGCATCTAATTTCACTTTATTATAAGTTTGGAGTTAAATATTTTAACCATTTTACTAGAACCTATCCACGCTGTCAAAAGGAGCGATAGACTGTTTGATCGCCGAATGCATTAGGCGTACCATCGAATTGGTCCGAATTGCTTTAGAAAGTTTCAAAAACTATAATAAAAGGCAGACTGAAGGTCCCATTCGGCGGTATGCCGGCGATGGGACATCTGGACCGTCAATTTCACATCGAGACAGAGTAAAATATCATATTTTGACCTTTAGATTATATTTTTACTTTTTCAAGAAGGGGATTCGACCTATTTCTCCCGAATACACCTTTCTAAACTCAATTCTCATATTTTTAGCCCTCTTAAATACCTCCAAATTCCTCTCAAATCCTCCCAAAATATCTCAAAACTTCTCCATCAAGTTCTCTCAAATCTCTTGGGGATCACGTCATCTCCATTAAAGACAAAGATTCAACAGGGGATTCTGAAAGTTCTCTAAGTATTATTCTTCATGTTTCAAGGTCTAAAAGGTATGTGAGTTTCTTCATCCATGGGTTCCTTCACCTATGGAGTCCCAAAACCAATTCTTCTAAATTTTCAAGTTTTAATGAGTAATTCCTTACAAGTACTACTTATTACTTTTGTTAAACATGAACACCTATGTCCTAGATTCTTCATCTATTGCATGAAATTGCATAAGTTGATTTCAAGGGTTTTCAATTAAAAAGTGACTTATGAGATTCAGAGCTATAAAAGTTATTATACTATGAGTTATTATGAGAATGATGATTTTATAAGATGAATTGCGTGATTCTATGTCTAAAGTTTAAGGAGGATATGTATGACTATAGTGGATTGTTTAAAAATAATTTAAATTGATCATTTTCATGACATTGATGTATTTTCCTCTTGACTTACATGATTTATGCTTGCTTCTATGAGCCCACCTAATTATCATATAAAAGTTTCTAAGGGAGATATGATCTTCAAAGATGGGGGTTCAATCGCAAAGCTATGAGAGTTTATGAAAGTTACAGTTATGATGTTTGAATCCCTCAAAGTTAAAGATGGTGAAGGACAAGTCCTCACCAAAAGATAGATCCCTTGTGATAAATACAAGTCCTACATGTTGGATCTCAAGTTAAGATGAACTACTCTTTATATAATATAGTGATAAAGTTATGCTTCTAAGTCTATGAATGAGTATGATTATGCATATGTTTTCAAACGTATTCCATGAGAATGATTTAGCACCGAATGATGCATTAAGGTGGGATTTTATAAGGGAATCGTAGTAGTAACCCTTTGTCTCTCAAACTATGTGCCATCATAGGAGCCCTTGTAGGCTAGGCTAGTGGATCCACATAAGCCATCTCATTATTATTATTCATAAAATAGATGAATTGCAAACTTAATATAGTTTATGGAGTTCTACATTGGCCAGTTCATTGGCCTTTTTCCTAATGGAAGGAGTTCATTGGCCTTTTCCTAATAGAAAGAGTTTATTGGATTCCACGTAGTAGCTAACATGATCTTTCTCAGTTGAGGCCTTCTCCCACAGGTGTTAGTTAAAGAAGTTATGTTTATCTTTCATACAAGTCTTCATTAAGGCATCCTCATGCATGAGATATTGAGCTTACATTCTATTGTATATGTTCATGCATCGTGTTGATGAGGCTTGTTATCTAATATTGCATTGCATCTCACATACTAGTACATTCCAAGTACTAACACATACTTTTTGGCAACATGATATAATCTTGTAGGGACCAGAGCTCATACTCATCTTCCTCTACATGGCTAGCTTGGATTCGTGAAGATTGTTATTATGGTGACTCCTCTATTAAGGGACAATATCTGAGTTCTATCTTGCTTATGTTGAGACTTTATTTCATTCCATTTTTTATGTACTTCAAGGGTGAGCCTTGGACATACCTTGGGCCCCGTCCTACTCATACTTAAAGATGTTGTTGGAATACTACGCTATGTACTCTTGATGAGTTGTTGAGCATCATGGATGCTTATTCTTTAGACCTTATCCCCTATATGACTCTATTTTGACATTATTGATGATGATGGAAAATGATGGAAGTCCTAAGTCCCCACTTATCCATAGCCAGAGTCATACTTACCTTCCCCTTAGTACTTACTTACTATGTGATTCATGCAAATCCTATTCCCTTATTCATCCCTATAGCGTGAGTCCAAAGCCCTTATTCCCTTAGAAATATATGTTGATATTTGTTTTGTATTTTGCAACCAAGAATGTGCAAACGATATGCTAAGAGACTTATTTGGGTTGCTTTCGAGTTTCCCATTCATCGTGTCATATCAAGGCCCAAGACTCAGGTTGTGATAGTGTACCACAGGGGCCGACTAGGGGTAAGGTTCCCCCTTCTTAGGTGTCAGAGCAACATCATGATTTTGATGAGTATGTGATAGATCATTCATCTTTGGTGGGCAGAAACCTTATATGCTTCGACATATGTCGGTTGATACACCACTCAGATGGTTCCTTCAGCCCAAGTTGCCCGTGAGCCAGTATTTATAGCAGATGAATAGTAAAGATATAAGTGGTTATAGAAGATGAAACCATCCCAGTTCTAGGATGGTAAGGGAGAGGATGCTTATGAGTTCCTTACACTGAGTTATGAGATGTTGGAGTTCGGGCCTAGTGGATTGATGGGGAGTAAGATGTTTTGCATTATAGTTATGAGGAGGGGCTCGGGAGTGGTGGTGATCTTATATGTGCTCCAGGCTAACAGGGTCCACACCAGTTGAGTGGAGGTATTTTTAGAGGCTTTCTAGGAGAGGTTCATTCCTTGGAGTGTTCGTGAGGATAGCTGATTTGAGACTTTGATCTAGTAAGGCATGATAGTACCCGAGTATGAGGCTAGATTGTACCAACTGTTTTGACATGACTTATTATTGATACTTATAGAGGTAGAGAGGGTTCATAGGTTCGCGAAGGGATTGCCATTCTCCATTTTCTCCTATGTGTTTAAGTCTTCACGTGAGGGTGCATCCTTTCAAACTATAGTTGGTACTGAGGAGGCGGAGTTGTTGTTGAGAGAGGAGTTTGGGGACCCTCCAAAAGGGTCCGATCTTTAGGTCCAAAGGTTCCTCAAAAGGAGGTAGAGGTTTCCATAGAGGGGGTCGTACTTCTCAACATCGAGGTATCATGCCTGCATCAGTTTTGGCTTCAGAGGGTGGTCAGGACCTTCGTAGTTCATATAGTCATAGATAGGGATCATGCAACTTTCAGCAAACGTCTGTGGGTCAGGGTGGTTACAGCATTCCCCCTCCATCTTCTCAGTCCTCTATTCACCCGAGTTTATGTTATAGGTGTGGTTCTCTAGACCATGTACTCTGATTTTGGCCTCAGCAGAATTATATGAGGCCACAATGCTCTTATTTAGCGGCACCAATCAGAGATTAGGCTCCTCCAACTAGAGATACAACCCCTCAGACTAGGGGTCATGGTAGGGGGACAACCAAGTTGTGGTGGGCATACTTTGGGTAGGGGTGTAGGTGATGCAGTAGGACAGCAGGGCAGCGGAGGCCTTACTCAGGCAGGCGGTGGTAGATACAATCATTTCTTTACTTTTCTTTGGAGGATCGAGGTTAAGTCATCAGATGTTGTTATTACAAGTATTGTACCAGTCTATCATAGGCCAGCATCGGTATTATTTGATCTCGAATCCACATTCTTATGCATCTGCATATTTCTCTATTGAGTTTGATTTATTATATGAGTGTATGCTTGTGCCCATGCATGTGTCTACCCTGGTAGGTGATCTTTTAGTTGGGGATCAGGTGTACTGATCTTATGTTGTCTCATTGGATGGTTATGATACTTGAGTTGATATGATTATTCTTGATATAATTAGTTTTGATGTTATATTAGGGATGGAGTGGCTTTCTCCTTATCGGTCTATTCTCGATGTTATGCTATGACTGTGACTTTGCTATACCAGATAGAATGAGTATTGTATGGCGGGGTTCAAGTGGTTCTTAGACTAACAAAGTCATTTATTATTTTTGGGCTCTAAAACTAATGGATTGGGGTCATCTTTCTTAGTTGGCCTTTATTTGTGATACCAGTGTTGAGCCACCATTGATGGAGTCTATTCCTGTTGTTCTGAAATTTGTTGATATGTTTTCTACAGACCTTCCTAGAGCTCTTCCTGACAGGGATACAGACTTTTTCATTGATTATGAGCCGAACACCAAGCCCATTTCTATTCCTCTATACTAGATAGCTCCAGATGAGTTGAAGGGGTTATAAGGAGCAGCTCTAAGATTTGTTGAGCAAAGGGTTCATACGCCCTAGTGTGTCACCGTTGTCACAATCCAAACCTACGTCCTAGACGTGACACGACAAATGGAACCCGAAGGGACCCCAAACAAACCTCTTAACATATCATTTACACATCCTTGGTCGCGGAAGCAATTAAACACAACAAGAGAGAATAAATAAGGATAAAGGGAGTACGGGAAGTCTTTTATAGCATAAATCATAAAGAGTCAAATCTCAAAGCATAATTAGATCACTTGTCTAACAACACCTCTAAAATAGACTTGAGCAGGGGCATGACACTTTTCGTGTCACCCTCATAGTGTAAAGAGTTCAACATTAAGAAATAACAAAGGCAAGAATAGCATAGCTAATCTCCCCGAACTTTGAGGACTCACCGATAGCTTATCTTCAAAGATGTCACACTAACCACGTGGGATGATCGTGAGGAGCTCCGATTCCTACATGGTAACATCATGTAGGCATAGAGTATGTGTTAGTACGTTTGTATGTACTAAGTATATAGTATGCAATACAACAAGAGATAGACAACATAATCAAAAAGCATAGACATAGGCAATGTATAGTATAATAACAATATGGCATGCATGATCAATGTTTGAAGTAAAATATACTTGTATAAAAGATATTACATATGTAGGAAGAGACCATCATCATAGACCAAGCAAACTAGTACTTGGAAATTAAGGCATGTCACCCCCTTGGAAGGTGATTAAGGTATATACCCCTCAATTGGTAGATGGGCATGTCACCTCCCATTATAGTGGTCAAGGTATATACCCATTAACATGGTAGATGGGCATGTCACTGCCCCATCCTGTCAAAGTGGCCAATGTATATATCCTTCAACATGATAGATGGGAATAGCACCCCCCCTCCCCCCATCAAGTGGTCACGGTGTATACTCTTCAACATGGTAGATGGGCATGGCACCCCCCATCAAAATGGTTGACGCATATCACCCCCTCAACAAGGTGTGGTCAACTTGCAACACTATAGATACTTTTGATGAATACAATACATATATACATTCCTTTCATCATAAAGTCACCTGACCCATAGGCCATGCAATAGATCATTAATAACTCAAGAACCCTTAACCAGACGTTTTATCAAACACTTGGTGGGTGTGTAATGCTAGTTCAAAATCATGCAATTCAAGAGTGAGATCATGTAAGAAAACTTAATGTAAATGAACCCACAAATACTTGGTAACACCCTCATGTAAGATACATTGCTCTCATTAAATCTCATAATGAGTCATAGATTCATAGCTCAAAACATGCTTAAATAGTCCACATTTCATGAAACCCCAATGTAGTTTATAATCAACTCATAGTAAGAATTCTCATAAGCAAATCAACTTGAAAACATGCGATTTACATAAAAAGAAGGTTGGGCACCAAGGGTGAAAGGATCCAATAGTTGAAAAAACCCAACATACCTCAACTTTGGAGATTTCCTTGATGAAGATTTAAATGAGAGCTTGAAGCTTCAATGAATTTCTTGAATCCAGAAATGAGTTTGCAACACTTGAATTTGGGTGAAATATTTGGCTAAGTGTTAAAGAGGGTTTTGGGGAATGTCTTGAATGATATGGGGTTGAAAAATGACTATGTATAGGTGTTTTTACACATAGGAAGGCTTAGGCCCAAGACCCTAAGGCCTTGGACTGAACTAGAAAAACTGGCAACAAAAATGTACAGGTCTGCACCCTAGTCGCGTCGCGCCAAGGGCGCAGATTGATTTTGTTTTTTGTCAACTTTGAAAAATCAAATTTTGATACGATTGTTCTAAAATCGGGGTTATACCCATTTTTCACTTAGTTTTGCTCCCTGATCATGAATATGAAGTCAGATTATCGATATCATGTACAAATTTTGAGATATATAGAAATTACAAATTTGGGCATTTTTTTAGGCACATTTTCAGGCACTTTTTGGGGAATTTCAATCGTGGGGTACCCCAGTCTTGTTTGTGAAGAAACAAATGATGGTTCTATGAGAATGTGTACTGATTATCGACACCTGAACAAGGTGACGATCAAGAACAAGTATCCCTTCCCTAGGATTAATGATCCTTTTGACCAACTTCAGGGTGCAGTCGTATTTTCTAAGTTTGATTTGAGATCCGAATATCATCAGTTGAGGTTTAGGGCTTTTGACATCTCTAAAACAACTTTCTAGATGAAGTATGGGCAGTATGAATTCCTTGTATGTCATTCGAGTTGACTAACACCCCGACAACATTTATGGAGTTGATGAATGGTGTGTTCAAACCATATTTGGATTCTTTTGTCATTGTCTTCAATGATGATATATTAGTCTACTCCAAGATCAAGGCGGACCATGAGCAATACTTGAGAATTGTGCTTCTGCCACTTAGAGAGGAGAAGTTCTATGCTAAGTTCTCCAAGTGTGGAGTTCTTGTTAAGTTTGGTGGCCTTGCTAGGTCATATTGTGTGTGGAAAGGGTGTTCGGGTCGATCCGGCGAAGATTGAGGTAGTTTAGGGTTGGGCTAAACCTACTTTAGCTACTTAGATTCATAGTTTTATGGGCCTAGCTGGTTATTACAGATGATTTGTTTAGGGATTTTCTTCTATAGCAGCTCCATTGAACATACTCACTCAGAAGAATGATCCATTCCATTGGTCGGATAAGTGTAAGGAGAGCTTCTAAAAGCTCAAGGTACTATTGACCATAGCTCTTGTTCTTACCTTGCCGGAGGAAGGTGTTATCTTTATGGTATGTGATGCATCTGGTGTTGGCTTGGGTGGAGTTTTGATGCAAAAAGGGAAGGCATTATCTATATGGTGTTCATTTTGATATCTTCACTAACTGTCACAGCTTACAATACATTTTCAGCTCGAAGGACTTGAATTTGAGGCAAAGGAGGTGGATTTAGCTCCTGAAGGACTATGATTTGACTGTCTTGTATCACCCGAATGAAGCCAATGTGGTAACGGATTCTTTGAGTAGAAAGGCTTCTGGCATGAGGAGTATTGCGACTATACGAGTTCAGGAGCGACCCTTGGCTAAGGATGTTCATAGATTAGCTAATGGGCTAGTGAGATTGCAGATTTCTGAGGATGGTGGATTGCTTGCTTGTGACGAGGCTCGTTCTTCCTTGATGGATCAGATTAGGAGTCGTTAGGTTGAGGATGAGAAACTATGCCATATTCGTGACAAGGATATTAGAGGGGAGACTAAGGAAATCAAACTTGATTTAGAGGGTGTATTGAGGGTCGGGGTAGGATTTATGTGCCTAAGGTAGGTGATTTGATCAGGTTGATCTTAGAGAAGGTCGATTGTGGTAGATATTTTATTCATTTGGGGACAGTGAAGATGTATCATGATTTGAGTCGGCACTACTGATGGTGTGCCATGATGAAGCATATATCAAAGTTTGTTGCTAGGTGCTTGACATGCCAGCAGGTCAAATGTGAGCATTTGGGACTGGGTGGAGAGTTACAGAGGATGCCCATTCTCGAGTGGAAGTGGGAATACATTACCATGGATCTTATGTTTGGTTTACCTCCTACATTTGGTGGTTTTATTCCATATGTGTTATAGTGGACCAATTGACTAAGTTCGCCCACTTTATCCCGGTCAAGGTGAAGTTCACAAACGAGAAGTTAGCTCAGCTCTTCGTCAGATTATGAGGCTCTATGAGGTTTCAATTTTCATTGTGTCAGACCATAGCTCAGTGTTTACATCCTATTTCTGGAAGGCCTTGCAGCATGGCTAGGTACAAGACTAGATTTGAGCACAACCTTTCACCCTCAGACAGATGGTCAGTCGGAGAGAACTATTCTGGTACTTGAGGATATGCTTAAAGCTTATGTTATTGATCTTGGTGCCAAGTGAGATTAGCATTTGCCTTTGGCAAAATTTGCTTACAACAACAGTTATCATTCCATCATCTATATGGCCCCTTTCAAGGCATTATATTGGCGGAGATGTAGATCACCCATAGGTTGGTTTGATTTTGTTACAGTTGATAGCCTTGACACTGATTTACTTAAAGATATCATGGAGTAGGTTTGTTTGAATCAGAGTATGTTGTCGACAACCCAGGGTCATTAGAAGAGTTATGCTGATAGGCAGGTTCGAACCTTAGATTTCATGGACGATGCCAAGTTTGGTTGACAATTTCTCCCATGAAGGGTGTTATGCGATTTGGGAAGAAGGAGAAGTTCATCCCTAGGTATATTGGCCCTTTTGAGATCCTTGAGCGAGTGGAAAAGGTGGCCTATAGACTTGCCTTACCACCTAGTTTGTCCTCAGTTCATCTTGTGTTTCATGTATCTATGTTGCAGCTCTATGTTCCTAATGATTTTCATGTGTCATCCCTTGATTCGACGGAGTTGAGTCCAGATTTGACCTATGAGGAGAATCCTATGGCTATTCTGGATAGGCAGGTCTGAAAATTGAGGACAAAGGAAATAGCTTCCATGAAGGTTCAGTGACACGATCGGCCGTGAGTTAGGCTACTTGAGAGACGGAGTCTGATACGCGGGGAAAATATCATCAACCTCTTTGAGGTTTCAGGTATGTTCCCTTACCTTTTGTGGTTTTGTGGGATGGTAACTAGTTTCTAAAGATTGGAAAAAGAAAATAAGATGACATAAACCACGACTCGTGGCTCAATCCACGACCCGTAGTTGGAATCTCATGGTTCATGTTCGAAAATGTTGGCAAAGGGTATTTTTTTTGCACGCCCTATATGTAAACTATGTCATTTTATGACCTTTTTGTGCCCATAATCAGACCTAAAAGTCCTAAGAACTCTTATTCCTTTTCAATCTTCCACTTTCTCAAGATCTAAAAGCAACTATTCTCTCCAAGATTCATCCACAAATTCCTTTATTAAGAGATTTTACCTTTTCTTTAAGTTCCTTGAATATTTCTATGCATGCTAATGTTGATTTCATGATGTACTTTTCCTTTAATATTACCATGTAATATTTTGCTATGTATTTTAATGAGATTCGAGTTGATGATTTTGACCCCCAACAAAAAAGATTTGACGGTGATGTGTGGACTATTAATGCATGTTTTAAATAAGCATATTACTCCCATGATCATGCTTGACTCTTATGACTTATGAGTTTTTACCAACTAATGATTTGACTCACTAAGTTTTAAGTCAATCTTTGCATGTTATATGATAAGTAGGGCATAGAAGAAAGATTTTAAATTGATGTTTTGTCAAGGATATAAGCATATCAATAATGCCCTAAATGATGTTTATGTGTTAGACCCCGTAGAGTAATTATTTCGAAGTTAATCGTTTAATTGGAAAGACTATGGCGACTGTGTCGTAACTTAAATGAAGTAAGTTCACGATGCTTAATTGCAGTTGGAGGGTACATTTAAGTTGAGATTCGGAAGTCCTTAATCGGTTTTAAAATAGAAAGTTTGGGGACCTAAGTGAACAATGGGC